>VTPC01082164.1:0-22997 GCA_011009095.1 Ignelater luminosus | reverse complement strand
ATGAACCAGAAAGTTGACAAAAAAAAGATTTTAGGTGAAAACAAATAGAAATTAGTCACAGACTCCATATACCTTTTACAAACTACCGTTGTTACGAATTGCACTGAATACAGTTAAAATCGAAATAGCTGCGTTTTATAATTGCAAAATGATGTCTTAATAAACAGTTTGGATAGTTAATCGCTTAGTACGTCGGTCAGTATTATCTCTACGTTAAGATTATTATTATCTGGAATTTCCACCATACAGGGTATTCCTTGTATCCTCGCTCGATCATTGTATTATCTCAGAAACCACAACAATAATATTAAATCGTCCAGAAACGTTACTACTTTTTTAGGTAAAACTGTAATTATGATTATTACATCACATAAATAGTTAGATACCTATTTCGTGGTAAAACTAATATTTCATCTTGTAAAACTTCTACGAATGAAATGTCTCCTGTAGCTGATTTCGTATGGGTCTATTTGTTTTCTTGCTTTAATAATTCAAAAACGTCTGTAATACCTTTCTGTATTGCACACTTTAATATAATCCTGTAACTATATGTATGAGAAAAAAGTACCTACTTACGTTTATCAAATTACAACGCAACGCTACACAAGCTTCTACATCAACCTTCAGCTTAAATAGGATCGTCTCGACATCCAGGTTAACTTCTTTTTAGCGAGACTATTGGGAACCAGTTTGTATTGTAATGAATTTCACACAAGATGCGGCATAATTTAAGTTAATCTTCCTTGACAAAAAGATAGATTAGCTACGATTTTAATTTTATTTAAATAGCGTAATAAACGATTTTTAAAATCTTCGCTAAAACATGAGTCGTACTTAATGAGCTCAATAGTTAATTCTTATAATATAAACTTGTGCTCTCGCACAATATAAATTAAAGATTTTTTTCCTTGGTTTGGTAGTGATCGAATTCAAAAAATGTTTATATAAACATAATTTCAAGCGGTTCATTTTGCAAATATTTAGATAGAATTTACAACATACCTAAAATATTAAACGTGTGTTTCACACAAACCAAGGTATAATTCCTACAGATTATTTTGCTGTAAATCCCAAGAAAAATTATGCTGATTTCAAATACTAATTTATAAATTCACAACGTTTTAGTTTACATAAGCCTCTTAGAAGATATTTCTGAGCCACCTGTTAAGTTGTAAATCACATTCCTTAGTTAGATGAAGTTGGAAAAGTACCGAAACGAAAGAAAGCTACATGTGGCGTTTATCCCTCTTTGCACATTGGCATTGAAGTTTGTTCGATATTGAAATTTATTACTTTAGTAGTTTAAGCTTCTTGAACATTTTACTTCAATTTTAAAGATAGCGGTACTCATGGTTCACTAGCATTCTTAGCTGAAACGTTCTACAGTTTCATCATAAGACAAGTTACTATTTACTTTATACTGTGTACGTATTCTAACAAACAGTACTTTGAATAATGGACTGCGTTCTAATTTTTAGAGATATCAGAATTAATGAAATTAATGTTGAAAGACCGGAAAGACATTAAAACATTGAGAATGAGTAAATTATTGATTTAGTAAACTTCTATGTTGATAAAAATAAAATATTTTAGAGAATTACCCTATATGACAGACAAGGATGCAAATCCTCTGGCACAATATATAAACTGTTGGTAACTTAATAAAGGGCACACTGGCTTTGAAATGAATGCGAATTAAAAATGCTTTTTTATACAGCTTAATGCTTCTAGCATGGGCTATTTAATAGGTAGCTTTATTCAAATCGGACAAAACCTTTCCGAGATAAACTTAAAAACCGCAGAGTTTTTTAATAAAATTTGAAGGTGTTATATCATTCACCATACAGAAGTCTCTTATGCCGACATCATTATGGCGAATAACAGAAATACAAATCGTTACAAAGCTGTAATTTTAAATCACTGTGAAAACAATCATCTTATTCTTTCTTCAGTTCTATGTCTTAAAAAAGATTAGTTCACAATTATTCTTGTCTGTTGTAATTTATTTAAATAAATGTTTACTTATAACCTTAATCATAAATGCAGGGTTTTCTTTCAGCTTTTTCTTCAAACACCATGATCAGAATGGGTGTGTGTTTAGTAAATTATATTTCATAAATGTGCAGAGTTTCTCATATTCATTTTCACTATATTGCTTTAATAACTTTTTTATTGACGTTCTTATGTTTTATTTCTGATAGTTTCACTATCATTCTTTTCTGTTTATTTTTATTGTATCATCTGAAGTAACAGATTGATAGCTACCAGTTGTAGAACATATGTATAATTAAACACATACAAAAGGTAACACATCACTTCATTTATACCTAAACCAGAATAATTGGTATGACAATTTAGTGCTTGTAATGGTGTGCTCTTAGAGAAACAAAATTATACTTTATCTAAGGAACAGAAAGATGCGTAAAGAGTACAGTTAAAGAAATCAAATTTTCAACTATATAATTAAGATTCAAATACTATATACAAACATACTATATACACAAACTAAAATTAACATAATACCTAACTTATAATATTTATAAAATACGGATATGATTTAAACAAATTGGAATCTTACAACATATCCGTTTTTTAATAATCCTCGGCAAACACAAACGTTCTACGGTCTGTTGTAATTGATCAGGATTCTTTATTTTATAGAAACTCTGCAATAGTCTCTGAGATGCACCAGTACTCAGTTAGAATAACGAAGGCACTTGCTTACTAGAAGATTTCTCCTTTAAACAAACGTTTTCCAACAAAGTTTTATCAAACCAGTGATGCGCCAAGTTGTAATGTACCCTGGCAATTGATTCTAAAATTTTTAAAGCGCCACCTTCTAATCTACCATCATTCTCTAAATACTTTAGAAATTCTAGGGCAAGCTTTTGGTGATATTCGTTATTCGTTAAACTTTGTCTTTGGAATGTTCAACTAGAAAAAAAGTTTCCTGAACAATTCCATACACACCGTATACTAATAAAATATCAACAATATCCACACTTATGAAGCGCAGACTCATATTCAGATAGAATATGCTACTCTTCTCGAAACATACGCAAGGAGCAAGTCAAGGTAAAAACATTGATTAAAGTACTTCTTTTTTCTATAAAAATTAAAAAAACTTGAAACGTCCGGCGAGGTCATAATTATGTCGAGGCAAATAACAAATTCATCCGCGGAGAAAAAGAAGGAATTGAAAAACCTTCTAAAGAATACCGGTTCCCAGTGAAGAATACACTGATGGTTGATCCTTGGCCAAACTAATTTAAATATGTCCGAGTCTCTTAATCCTAACGAATATTGCACTAAATTGAGTCCACAAGATTAACCCACTTTTTATGCGGATCATCACTTAAATATTTATCCAGCTCCGCTAACAAAGCAAACAAAGTGTAATTACTGTCTAGTTCCACTTCTCTGTTCTGTAAGCCATGCAAAAAAAAGTACACTAAATTTTTCGACTTCTGCAAGAGAAACTACACGAAATCCCAGTCTCGAATCCGAATGGCGTCATATAAATATTTGTTAGATATTTTCAGGCCCTCTGCCAAATCGGCTCCCATCTTTATTAACTGACTCGCTATGGTAAGTCGACGATCTGTTAAAGCAATGAAAAGAGGAGTCGTTCTATTGCGATCGGAAAGAGTCACATCGCATTTGGATTCGAGCAAAGACAAAATGAAAGGATCGGATCGTTGTAGTTTGAGACAGTACAATAAAGGGGTTTATCCTTTATTATTCTGTTCGTTGACATCCACTTCTGGAGATGATATCAAGTTGATGAACAATTTGTAACTGAAAATAATAAAAAAAAACGTGTTAGTGAATTCAATATTTTGTAGAGAAATATTAAACTTACTCGCTATATTTAATTGCCTTGTGTAAAGCGCTCATTTTAAGATACCGTTTCTACAGAGTTTATTTACACCAACGCACGATCGTGTCAAACTAAGGAATGAAAAGTTACATATCTTTTGCAAAGATATGCTCCCGAAAAGGTAGAAAGTGGGGTTAGAGAAATGGAAATGAGCCAGACACATAATATTTAACAAATTGGTTTCTCATTAAGTCTTTTATGCATCACTGACCAATTATGAAATAACAATCGAATTTTAGAAGCCCAGGTATTAGGATTTACAGAAACGAGTAGAAAACTATTGAAAAACTAGTACGCTTTATTGTGGATCTTTTCTTCTGAATGTTGAGAATTTAGAGTTGCAAATTATTTTAGGTGGTCTTGTTAGTAAACACAATAAAAACAATTTTAAATTGGAATATGACAGATTACAGTTAATATTGTCAGTTATGGTTTCTTGTTCACTTAATATATGTCAAGATGATTGTCAGGAAACCGTTGAACGATAATAAGGAGCTGGGATTTAAAAGTATTAGTCGAATGATGATTGTAGTATAGATACATCAAAAGAATAAGTGTCAAGAATATGAGAAGAAAGAAAAATGAATCTAAGTATTGTATTGATTAAAAGACAATACCCTGTACATATTCAGCAACAACTTTAAAAGGGCAATGAATCATTCCTAGAAAATGTTTAAAATTGAGAATACTTCCAGACTTTTTTGAAATTGTAAAATATATTTAATGATCCCAGTAGATAGCAAATAACGATTCGAAAGGAAGATATTCCAAATTCAGAGAAAATATTCAAAAAATTTAAAAACATCAACAGCATATGAATCATTCGATATGCCAATCACTAACAATGATTGTAAAATTCCAGTCACTTTTAAATTTGAATTACCATAGAAATCGTTTAATAATGACGGCGTTTACATTACTGACTATAATCATTTAATTATTATGTAGTTTATGCATATATATATATACCGCACAAAATGGCATCCGTCCATGTTAAATTTGCGGTACAATTGGCATCCGGGGTAAAATAGCATCCGATATACGGATGCCACTTTGTACTTGCCTTAAAATTTTTAGATTGGATCGTATGCACTGTCATCTAACGTGTGTTACAAAATTAACAGGATGCCAGTTTTACCCTGTGGTATATAATACTATTCTTTGTAGTTCAGCCTAACTCCGGGGTTTAGCGCTGTCATCGCAAAAACGTATATCAGTTTAAATTTTGTACGTATAGGTAGCGGAGAAAGTGGCATCCGAAAAATTGGCAACGCCTAATTCTAAATAAGGAGTTTCATGTGTGCGTCCGTTGGTTATTTTGTTTTCAAATTTGAGTAAGGGTATATCTAATTTACATTTAGAATTAATGCACGAGCAGAACGTCTGGTAAAAATGACTTGGAAACAAGAAGTGAAAAATATGAAATAGAAATTTTTAATATTTTTTTTGTTTTGAAATATTTATGTTGTCTTCAAACAATTTAGAACTGTTTCTTATTATATTTAAAATTTGGTGTTATCGAATTTAAAACCATTACCCAAGGCCTCAGCAGAATCTTTTCGGAAATGGTTAATTTATAATAATACTTATAGTAATAGCATATCGATCAAAATAGTAAAAAACGCACTTGAATAAATTGATTTCGGAAGGTTTGTCTACGGCCTAGCAGTTACCGTTAAAACAATATAACAGAAAGTGTGATCTTTTAAAAATTTTTCAAAACAAGTGATTTAGGATTTTGGATTTTATATTTTAGATTTTTAATTTTTTATTATAGCATTTCGGATTTAGGCTTACAGATTTACGTTTTCGAATTTATAATTTTGCATTACACATTCACTATGTAGGAATTTGGTTTTCCGACTTACGATATACGATTTTGGAATTGGGATTTAGGATTTTGGTCTTCGAAATCAGGATATCTACGATATGTAAGATATAGGATTCTGGATTTCAGGAATTAGATTTCGAATTTAGAATTTTAAACTTTGAATTACTGATATACTATTGAAGAATTTGGAGTTTGTATTTTAAGTGCGAAGTTTGGATGTTTGACTTCTGATTTAGAACTCAGGATTCTGGATTTCATATTTTTTAGTTTAGGATTTGAGATTTTAAACTTAACGTTTTCGGAATAAGAATTTTACATTATGAATTTACGATATATAAGAAATGGGGTTTTGGAATTAGGATAAACGATTTTATAATTTGAAATTAATTCCTGGTTTGAAATGTAGGATTTTGAATTTTGATTAGTTTTTTGGGATTGGAAGTTTGACGGACCTACAACATCGTATTTAGTTTTCGGATTTAGATATAAGATCCTAGATTTTGAAATAGGGATTTAGAACCTTCGTCTTGGATTTGGGATTTTTAATTTAGAATTTTTGATTTTGAAGTAGTATTTTCTATACTGGTCTCAGAACTTGAATTTAAGATTTAGGATTTACGTTTTCGGTTTATGCATTTTGGAGTTCAAATTTATGATTGAGAATTTTGAATTTTTCATTTGGGACTTAGGATTTTGTAATTTAGACTTCAAAATTTGGATGACCAGCTTCTGATTCAGAATTTAGGTTTTTGGATTTTAGATTTTTTAGTTTAAGATTTTACATTTCGGATTTAGTTCTCCGAGATTAAGATTTTTATTATGAATTTATTTAATACGAACTTTGATTTCAGACTTAGGATATTTATACGATTCTGAATTTCGAAATTAAAATTCAGGATTCTAATTTTCGAGTTAAGGAATTTGGCATTTCGTATTTCTAGTTTAAAATATAAGATTCTGGTTTCGAGTTGAGAAATTTTATTTAAAATATTTGACTTTATTTAGGATGTTGGTCTAGGAATCTTGATTTGCGATTCGGGATTTAGGTTAGTATTTTGGATTAGTTACAGATGTAAAAGTTTGGATTTTCGATTTAGGATTTTAGATTTTGGATTTAGGCTTTATGATTTTAGATTTCGGTTTTTGAATCGTTACAGTTAAAACTAGTTTTTAGAAAAAGTAGTCATTTAATAAAGCAAAATACGGAATGATTTTTAAAAGGCCAGGTTTGTTTGTGTTCAATTTTAAATTTCATAATTTTATTCCAAAATCAAACAGGTCTTTTCTATCTAAAGAAAGGCCTCATCGTTTTCAATTTTTCTACAAAACACTAATTAAATCAAGAATGCTCAATCCAAATACTTAATAAAGAATTTATTTTAGTTCATTTTATATCACATCCATTGCAGAGCATTTCATAAGCGAAGAAATGTGCTAAACCACCAACGTTGCAGTTCTGGTCAACGCAATATAAAAAAGTGTTTCAGGTTACTTCCTACTATTAGGATATAAAAGAAACATAAACACTATATTCTTTTATAGTAAAAATAAAATTGTTAACGTGTGTAACATATCAACTAGTTTGGTAATTGTTATACGAGTATTGTTCAATGGAAACACGTTTGATCAGGGTATCGATATCGAATTCATTTGAGTCTTTGTTTGTTTAAATACTAATGACGCATTTGTCAAAAATATTTCTATTTGGCTCTTTCCTAAGCATTGTCACTGAGTTATTAAATGACATCCATGATCGAAATTCCGCCCAAAAATAATCTGCGTACTGTTATTCAGTCTTTGGCAGCTGAGGGTCGTCAGCCAATAGAAATTTATACGAGAATGAAAGGTGTATGTGGTGACTACAGTTATTCTCATACGGCAGTGGTTGAATGCTGCAGAACGAATAAACGTCCAGAAAGCTCACAAGTGGTGTCATTCTTCTACATGATAATGCTGGACCCCATGTGGCTCATACAGTTCAAGATCTGTTTGGCGTATGAAATGGGAAATCTTGGAACATCCACCTGACAGTCCCAACTTCTCACCGTGTGAGTCTCACGGTTTGGCCCATTAAAACAGTCACTAAAAGAGAGGCGGTTCAATTCGGACGCAGAGACAGAGATTGCTGTTAGGGAATGATTCCGCAAACAACCGAAAATATTTTATCAGCATTCTATTTATGGATTGGCTAAACAATGGGACTCATGCCTTACTGTTAATGGAGATTTCTTCTGAATTTGTTGAATAAAGAATGTCTTACAGCTTCTAAACGTGTTTCCATTAAACAATCCTCGCATTTGCAGATTCTTGAACTCATTGCTACTTGTTACTCTTGTTACTTCTAGTTATTGTAATAATTTTTATATCAGCATGTTAAAACTCTATAAAAGGAAGATTTTTGAAATTAATAAACAGTGTTAAGCATTTAGTTGTTTGTGCTCTTCCAAGGTATTGCCGCAAAAAGTCTTTTAACTAGCTTAGTAGAACTGCGAGACCAGTTTCTAGCAATACCAAATTATCAGAGATTAACCGTAAAAAAGTTAATCTCACACAATTAGTAAAAAATTTTGAATGTGTTCTGATCTATTACTTTTATTAGCGCCTTACTAAACTGTTAAAATATTAACTTTAATTCTTTGTTGAGTTGTCTGTTATTTGTTTCTCATGCACACAAAATTTATGTTGAGACATTACTAGCTGTACATTGATCTATAAAAATATTTTTAAAGTTGGCAATCTTATTGAATAATCTTGGTAGATACATTTTTTTACTATTGTTTAATTTAGTAAATAAAAACTCAAATTTAAAATCAGGCATCTATTGATAAATACTTTAAAACACACAATTCATACTTGGAAAACGCTATTTTTAAAAATTCAGATCGTGGCATGTATGTGCCTGCAACATGAAGAATAGTTACGTGCTAATTCATCTATTTCAGAAGGTAAGTAAAAAGTGGCAACGCTGCAGTGGACGTCATTCTAACAGAGAATGCTATATACGGATGCAACAATGTACGCCAGCGTGATTTTTAGTATTCAGGGATGTCATTCACGCCGTTGTATATACCCTTAGGCCATAAGTGTATACTGGATGCAAAAACGACCTACAGGTATATGACAGTATATATATAGCGCACAAAATGGCATCCGTCTATGTTAAATTTGCGGTACAATTGGCATCCGGGGTAAAATGGCATCCGATATACGGATGCCACTTTGTACTTGCCTCTTGTACTTGGCTCTTAGTGAATATTACATCTCATTAACAAAATTATTATTTAAACCTTCCGTTTTTATATAAGGGAGCAGTAGCACTTTAAGATTTGTAATTAAAGTGGTTGATATTTCAAACTGCAAAAATTGAAATTAGGATATTTAAGCGTCGCTGGTTCTTGAACAGCAAACGTGTTGGCAAATTCTGCTGAAGTGGAACAAAGCGGTATTCATTAGTTCCCTTTAAATGATAAACAAAAGACAAATAAATGAACCACTTTGAGAATGGTAAAATAAATTTGGTTAAAATGATACGCAAGTATAAAATTTACCACTATTAACAAAAATCTACCAAATGCTAGTTTGGCAAATAATTGAAATACCACCTGGTCCGTTAATATTATTTTATTAACACCTAATTGTGCAAATACTTATTCGTTTGTGTATTAGTAGTAACTCAAGCGGTATTTCATAGATATCCCCAAATTCTGTTCATGCTGTACACGTTTGTTACTTGTTTCTATATAAGAGGGTAGGTATAGATGTTACGGTTAATACAAGAAATTCGCTACTTCGCGAATTAGCCGGCTAAAACGCGAATTAACCAATACAGCCGGTTAATACGAAACGAAATGAAGATATTTGAAAAGTTTTCCCAAATTATCTGGTTAATGCGCAAATTATACAACATGATCGGTTATAATCAACAACACTTGGCTACTTCGCGAATCAGCCGGATAATACATACTAGTGTGCCTCGATATTGTTTTATTAGTTGTTATTTTTTTATTGGGTAGTGTTGGACACACTTGCCAAAGAAGAGAGACAAAAATATACGTTAGCTCTCTACTCGTATGGCGAGTGTAAGCACCTCTCCCATTAGAGAAATGACATTTAATAAAACAGTATCAAGCACACTAATAGATACAAGCAAGTGATTAGCCTTTTTATATGCAGAAAATCATATGCAATTTTGTTACCATCGGATAATTGAAATTGTCAACAATCTTTTACATAAGAATTGCCTTAAACACCTTTATAAATGAATCCTTTAAATTTTAATATTAACTCTAAATGTTTCTAAAACAGAGCTTCGTTTTTATATTTCCTTATTCCTTATAAATTATCATTAAGAAAAAAAAACTGCTTCTCGTACCCAATTTGGTGTTATTAATAGGTACGAGGTCTGAAAGATTAATTCGACACAAATAAATGTAAAATCCATCAGAATAATTTGGTGACATTTTCACACATGCTATATGTGAAATTTAACCAAACAGATGTGTGGTACATTTTACATCATTTTCGATGAACTCAAATAGACACCCGTTGGTGCAAAATTAACATAAAATTTTTGACTGTGTACGTACTATCATATCATGTTTAAAGTACCCTTTGCGTACGTACGATGGTACAAAACGAAATCTGCCTTGGCAAATTTATAAACTCAAGCGTTAAATATTACAGTCCAAGCATTGTCTATTGTCAGGTCGTATTGATTTCGGAAATAATTTAACCCCAACAACAATTTGAAGATATTAAACTGCAGAATTTCCAAGGTAACTTAATCTTGTCGTTAATAATGACTGCACAAAATTAAATTAAAAGAAAATAGACGAATGGATTTATAATATATTGTTTTTACGTAACTACATATGTATCTGCTGATCCCTATTAACGTCAATCTCTGCTAATCTCCATATTCAATAAATCATTACTAATCTCGCAGCGTGTTTATACTACGATCTGTTTATAATCATGGCACAAAATTTCGTCTTCATTAATTTTGCAAATTCTGTTCAAGGATTCCTTAAAACGCTCATGTTTTGTGATTATTGCGCTATTAAATAATTTAACTTTCCAGCTATTTGACGACTTTTTAAATCAGGCATAACGTCCTGTCTTAGTTTTTTCCTATTTCTTATCCTACTTACTCAATATCATGTTTTTAATTTTATATTTGACAAGGGTTTTAGGAAGTTGGTCAAAATCAAACTTATAATGTTATTATTAACAGCTTCTTTTGCTACTATAACGTATCTGCCCGTTCACTCTCAAAATTGAGAGATCTACTATTGAGCTTGAAATTTATCCGAATGAAGTATATCTCATATATAATCATACAGGTTTAGATAATGTATACAGATATTTTATTACTTGTGTTCATCACTGCATGATCAAGCGCTTTGTGTCATGCGCAACAGTGACGTCACGTCAGACAATTGTCACATAGTATTCTTCTTGAAACGTATAATCATTCAAATCGCAAAAACTGAATTTTGCACCATCATTTAAAATCAGGCAATTGGTATAGTATTCCAAAAGATATAGTGCGTTTATGACTTAATTGCTACTTAGCTTACAGTAAATTTTACAAGTTCCTCACAGCAGAGTGTCATAAATCCGCTTACCTGTGAAGACCTTTTCTAACATTGACACAGGGTCGTATTGAGATAAGTTTTGCTTTTGTAAATACTTTTAAACTAAAATGTTAGAAAAACAAATTATTTCAATACGGTCCTTGGTTTACCCAGTCGTCTCTGAGACATGCCACTACTTTTATTTGTTGATTTTTATGAGAGGCCCGCTGTGAAATACTTAAGTAGTCAAAGCCATAAACGTACTATATCTTTTGAAATACTCTAAATGAAGTTACAAAACATCTACGTGTTCTGAAATTATTAAATCAACAAACAGACTTTTGGGGTGTGTTAATTATCTATTTGATAGTTAGCAAATTAGACGACAGAACATCTCTTGAATGGCGGTCTTACAAATTAGGTAAACAAGAATCCCTAGACTGTTTGAATCAGTTTCTCAAAAATAGAGCAAATAATCTGAAATAAAGCACAATTTTAGCAAAAATGTCACAAAACGCGAAACCTAATTTACATGTTGCATTTGACAAACAATGTGACAAATGCATACTGTGCAAAGGAAAATATGCAATTGACAATGTAACGTTCACTCTTTGTTTCCGTTACATGTGTTGCATTTAATCGATGCTGTCGGTGTGTTCTTGTATTTTTTAAAAATAGTTTCCTCTCTTTAAAGAGGTTTTCTAATAGTGAGGAGTTCACACTGATCGGTTAATTAATTTAGGGTTGACGAAGTTTTCCATCTTATTTATTGTAGCAAGCGGGACGCAGGGTATAATTCTTCAAAACTTTAACTTTTATTTTCGCAGAATGTTGAACTCTCACAGCTGTGACTTGTATTTCTGGTTAATGTTACTTCATTATAAATTTTGTTCACAATTTGATGAGGGTTGGGTTTCTCTTGTCACGATTTAGTGATTGTACATTGGATATCACCTTTAACTATTTATCTCGCAACTCTTCCTACGTTCTGCATTTGATATTCGGATAAGTAGTCAGGTGTAGCTTGACCATTTAATTCTTACTTGTTTATTTCTCTAAAGGTAGCCCCATGTGTGGTTGATTTTTTGTTTTTTGGTTTTTTGGTTTAGCCTAATTGAAGTTAGGATTTCTGTACCAGCTCACTTGTAAAACTTATTTGGCTTCGTTTTACGTAATTGTAATTTACATTTATGTTCTCGTAAGAGGTGGGATCTTATCTGTTGTTGTCTTAATATTGCTACTTGATCATGACTGGGTTATCAGAAACTACATCTCAAGTCCTCTGTTGTCTAAACTAACACTTGCTTATAACTTGTCCATTTCAATTTTAAATACTTCAAGCACCGACAAAATTCTTTTATTATTCTCCTCTACAAAACTCTTTAAAATGATTTACAACATTAAGTCTTAGAATAAAAAATCTGCAATAAAGGGTACCTCTATTTCAAAAAACATTTTTTAAATGTTATTTTTTACAGGGCCGGTTGAAGATGTTAGGCATTGTAAGCATAGCTTAAAGGCGCTATTTGTTAAGGAAAAGTAGGACCACCGGCCACCATCTGACCGGTATTTTACAAGAACCCTTTAATGTCTATTTCGGAACCCGTTTGGTTTGGAGCCCGACAAAGATTCTACATGTCTGAGGACCTCCCGCAAGGGTGCAAAGACAATTCTTGCTTAGGGTGCCAACATGCTTTGAGCCAGTCCTAGTTCAAAGTTCAGAGACAGTTTTGGAATATCTTCGCTTCTTAACCATAAAATAAACTTTTGAGTCTGTGGAGCATTCTGAGTTGCTTGGATCTGTCAGGTTGTTCAGATTTCTCAATCCAGTTAGATGCTGTTGAATATTTATTTATTTTAGGCTTGTTGTTTTCTTCCAATCAATTGGGCTTTTTGGGCAGAATCCCAAGTTGCTTTGGAACTTTGACCATTTGTGTCATGACACAAGGGTCTACGTGCAATGCAAAGAATTTTTACATATTTCTGGAAACCAATTTAAAACAACTTATGTAGTCCTTGTAATGGTTTTAAGGCCTCCCTCAAATTTAATTAATCGAATTTGTTTCTAAGAAAATACAAGAGTTAACGGTCGTGTGGTGGCACTGAAAAGGAAAGAGCATGAAGTAATAGAACACTAATCTTATTTGATTTTCTCTACAAAAGTTTGGAAATGAAGTTAGCTGGCTTAGTGTTCAAAAGTTACTTAGAAGAGTACGCGTGTTTCAATCATCTTCGTCACTTCGAGACTCAAGAATCACTACCATAATAAGATCTTGGTACATAATAGTACTATAAGATAACGCTCTATCGATAATAAATCTTTTTGACTATACTTCAGTCCATGTAAATTGAAAAAGCAAAACGATAAGTTAAGAAGTTGCTAAAAACTATTTGTTATGGATTGTAAATGACAGTTATGGAATTCTTCCCTCTGAAGACTATATACCATAAATTTACATATTAATACCCGTATGCTTTCATTCTAACCTAGAAATGTTTCCAGGAAGAGATGTTGTCTTCATTGCATACAAACGAGCCGAACTAGATAACATTAATGTTACGTATTGTGCTAGTTAGGAGTAGGAAACGTCCTTCGAGAGTTTATAAAAACAGAAGGAACATTTTTTGATACTTTTTGTGATCGCTTTATGAGGGATATAAACAAATCAGTAATTATAACCAAATATGTAAGTTTCAATATGCAGAATATATATTTTCTCTCTCTCTCACTTGTTTATTATTTTCTCAATTACCACGATCATTTGTTTTCTCAAATTCATCAGTTTTATCAAAAACTTTTTTTATATTGATACACGATGCTTCTAACATTAACTTTCTTGTATGTTAACTTCTCAATATACAAGTTAATAAATATTTTGAGATAGAAAACTGCAACAACAATAACTACTAATTTTACAACTGTCAAAATTAACCTTAAAATTTACAGGAAATTGACGTTTCTTTTCTGATTTTAGGTAAGCATCTACAAAAACTTTCTTCGACACAGGTACTCTGTCACTTGTTAGGTGTTCGGCCTTCTTAATTACAATTACAAAAAATAACAGTTTTTGTAATATAAATGATACTTCACAGGAAACCTTTTATTGCTAAAATAGGCCCAAGTGTAGGAGGTCCAAACTATTGCAACTTGAATTTTATTAAATGATAAGCTTAGCTATGTTTTACATTACTGTTATACACCCTTTTTACAGTAGATTTAAGTTTAGATTTACAGATTTCTCTCTCTTTCTTTCTTTCTCTCTTCGACCTGTAGCTCCATAAGGAGCAAAGGGACCGCGAGGGGTGTTTTATTTGCCTGTGGTAGATGATTGAGCGGCAACCTCTACTCATCTTGGTTGCAGTCCGTTGTCCATATATCTTTGGCTAATTCCTTCCACTTTTGTCAATTTTGAGCTGTATATTGTATCTCTTCCAAGACACGTTTAGTTGCTGTATTTCCCTGGAAAAGGTCTTTTTGGCAACATTAGCTTTTGAGCGTACCGGTAGGATGTTGTTGCTCTTCAAGCTAATTTTTATTTGGGCCTAAGAAGTTGATGGTGTGTTCTTACATCTGCACCCCTCATCACTCTTGTATCTCGTAAGGAATTTCTCCATGTTTTTTCAATCGTTATAATATGGTCAATTTGGTTTCTCTAGATACATCCAGATGATATATATAAGTTGTTTTGTGATTGCCGTTGTGTTTGAATAAGGTATCCGTAATAACCAAATTATTTGTCAAGCAGAAGCCTACTAGTCTACGGCCATTTTCATTAATTTTTCCCATTCCGTGTTTCCCCATGATGTTTTCCTTGCCTTCATTGTATTTGCGCACTTCTGAATTTAGATCGCCCGTTAATAGTTTTATGTCAGTCGGTTGTTTCCGTTGTATAATCTCCCAGTTTGCTTGGAGTTCCTTATTAAAGGTATCTTTAATTTGAACGTCTTTATCATTTGTAGGACTATAGACGTTTATAATAGTTATATTTTTGTATTTCCCTTTGAACCGTGCCCATATTATCCTTTCTGTTTTGCCTTCCCATTCTAGTAAGCTTTTTTTAATTGATTTATCTATTATAATAGCTACCCCCCCTTTTTTGCGGTTTCGTCTTCATCTCCTGAGTAGAGTATTTGGTTTTCATTTGCAAGTGTCATTTTTTCCTATTCTATTCTACCTAGTTTCTCTAAGCCCGAGTATTTTAATCTTGTACTTTGTCATTTCTCTTGAGATTTGTTCGACTTTGCTTATTTCGGCCGTTGTTTGGACGTTCCAGCAGCCCAGAAAGAATTTAGATTAAACAGTTTTCTAAGTTATGTTTCCTAGGACAAACTCTGTACTTATAATTTATGTGCTCCTTAGTTCAATTCTCCGGCTCTCGAATGGGCATACCGCTAGTCATCCGCGGATCAATTAGTTCGAGTAACATACAGTCGAAATAAAATTGTTTTAATTTTTTAAGCATTTCCGCACACCGCGAGTTGTCTTTTAGTACTCTTTCTATACGAAAATCATTTTTAGCGTACAGTATCAGATCTCAGTACTTTCTTCCAGTTATCTGCAGCTGACCCAGAATCTGGTGCATGTATTTATGAACTTGCTTTAGCCTAGAAGAACATACACATATTAGGTTATTGGTAAAAAAATTCTGTCAGAGTTTTCACCTTATACAGTCATTTTCGATTTTATAGCAAGCCCCATTTAATTTTGCTTTTTTAAATATATCTTTCCCTACTGATGGTAGGCATTTTATAATCAATGTACGAGGCCTTCAATAAAAATCATACTAAACTAATTACTTAAAAATTACTATTAGTATTAGAAATGGAGCCATTACATTTTCTTTATAGTATGCAGCTTCTAAGGCAAAAGGGCACTGTCCCCTTTCAATAACTTACTTAGAAATTTTCAAGCAGAAACGCATTTAGTAAATAGCTTTTGTATTGTTGTACTACTGATAGGGCACCATAATCTAACAGTTCTAGTGGTTGGAAAAAATCCGAAATTGATTCATTCAGGTATTGCCTACCTACAATTGTCCAGCTCTTCCATGATTTGGGAGTAGTGTTTTTTGTCCTGATATAGATTTTTTAACTTTTTCTTTAGGAAATCCCAGTCAGAAAACGATTGTTGAGCTAATTGTTTCTTAGTTCTTCCTGGAATTTTAGCTAAAATGTAATATAACAAAGGTGTCTGTGGTTCTGGGGCAGCCAGTTGGACTGCATTATTATTACAGTTACCTAAAAATTGTCTTGACTCTAATCTATTGCAGTGAAATTATTAGAAATTAATTTGCATAAAAATTCAAAAGCAAGTGCGCTAGAATTAGGATTTTGGTTATTCGAATTTTCACTAGTGTTTGATAAATTTATTATATTGTCTTGATTACTAGAACTGCTTTGATCCCTATAGTAATTAGAATTATTAAAACTATTCTAAGACATTTTCTTTTTATTTATTATGTATTTGAGGGTGTACAATATAAGGATATGAAGCGTCACAAGCTAATGCAAGCAGCAAAAGATCAAAGATCAAACCGCCGTGAAGTTCTAGTTTCTCTAGCATTCTGGATTGAAATTTCACCACTAAGAATAAAAATTCTCCTTTCAAATTCAAAGGTGTTTCGTGGGCAAAAGGGAATGGGAAAGACTGCATGAGATAATTTAGCGAAACCACGTGTTTGCAAAATCTTAAGTATTACTTTGTTTAATTAAGTCCATTTAAGTGCCTTTTCAATTTAGTTTTTATTCAAGGATTCTCTAGTAGATAGTTCTTTGGATATTCTCCATATTTAGTTTACAAAGCCTCTTAAAAATATTTATGAAACACCTGTTAGGTTGTAAATCACATTCCTTAGTTAGATGAAGTTGGAAAAGTACCGAAACGAAAGAACGGTGCATGTGGTGTTTATCCTTCTTTTCACGTTGACATTGAAGTTTTTTCTATATTTAAGTTTATTACCTTAGTAGTTTAAGCTTCTTGAACATTTTACTTCAATTTTAAAGATAGCGGTACTTATGGTTCACTAGCATTCTCAGTTGAAACGTTCTACAGTTTTATCATAAGACTAGTTACTATTTACTTTGTACCGTATACGTGTTCTAACAAACAGTACTTTGAATAATAGTCAGCGTTCCAATTCTCAAAAAAATCCGGATTAATGGAGTTAATGTTGAAAGACTGTAGAGCTGAAAACATTGAGGATGAGAAAGTTGTTGATTTAGTAAACTTCTATGTCAGTAAATATAACAACGATTGCAAGGAATTTTTCAAAACTTAAACTTGCTGAAAATCTCTTAAAAAGTATCCTACCATCTACAAAGCATCAATTTTTGAAAAGTGTATTATAATCAACAAATGTCAGGTTGTTACATGCACCCTGTGTCACCCAATGTAGTGGTTATTCGTACAAAACAAAAAACAACTTCAGCTATACTTATCTAGGAAATATTTGCAAAAAAAGGAACAATAATAAAACGATAATGTGAATCAAGATTATACTGTCCCGTTACTCAACGATTTCCTTGATGATCAGTGAAATTAATTAATGTGATAAATATTATAATTAATAATTTACTTAATTGAATTTGTTTATTGGTATTCTAACTGGATTTCATTAATCAAACCAAGTATTTATTTTTCACATATTTATATAAATTATGCTCAGAAGTCGGTGGTGTAGGTTTTTTAACATAATAAAGAGCACTCTGGCCTTTAACTGACGTCACTGAAATCGAATTCAAAATGCTTTTTTACACAGTTTAATCCTTCCAGCATGGGGGAATTTACATAGCTAGTTTTATTCAAATTGGGCAAAACGTTTTCGAGTTACTCAAAAAAAAAGTTTTTTAATAAACCTTGAGGGACACCTACGGGCGAAAGCAGCATTTTGGTATATAAGTAAGAATCTGTAGTAGCTCTATGACTAAGTTTTTTGGAACACCCTGTATATTAAGTTGTCTGTGTAAAGGCGTTTCTGAAAATTTCACATTCGGCTCAGCAGCGTATTTTAAACTTACTAAGGTATAACGGCAATTTTTATTATAGATTAGAATTCAGAAGCTGTTTATACCAATATCATTAGGCGAATAACAAAAACAATGCTGTAGTTTTGTTTTTTTTAAAAAGATTATTTCAGGTGTATTCTTTTCTCTGGCGTAATTTGTTTAATGAAATGTTTACTTACTTAACCTTATTCATAATTGCAGGGCTTTCTTTCCGCTTTTTCTTCAAAAACAGAATTCCTCATATTGATCTTCACTATTTATTACATGTTGCTTTACTAATCTTTTTATTAACGTTCTTGTTTTTTATTTCTGATAGTTTCACTATCATTCTTTTCTGTTTATTTTCATAACGACTTTATTGTATTATCTGAGGTAAGAGATTGATAGCTAGCAGTAGTATGACATATGTATTATATTTATAATGAAATACATAAAATTGGTAACACTTCACTTTATTTATACATCAACCAGATTATGTGGAAACCCAGTTCAAGGTTTTTAACAGTATGGCTTTTACAGAAAAACAATTATACTTTATCTAAGGAATAGAAAGATGCCTAAAGGGTACAATTTTAACAATCAAATATTCAACAGCATAACTAAGATCTAAATACTATGTACAGAAATCTATATACACAAACCAAAAATAACATAATATCTTACAATATCAACCATATATTATTTACAGGTGGGTTCTTTTACAAAGCGTGATTGTAATTAATTGGAATCTTACAACATAATCGTTTTTTAATAATCCTAGGCAAACACAAACATTCTACGGTTTGTTGGAATTCATCAGGATTCTTTATTTTATAGGAATTCTGCAAAAGTCTCTGAGATGCCCCAGTACTCAATTCGAATAACGAAGACACTTGCTTGTTAGAAGGCTTCTGTTTTAAACAAATGTTTTCGAAAAAAGTTTTATCAAACCAGTGACGTGTAAAGTTATAATTTACCTTGGCAATTGATTCTAGAATTTTTAACGCCCAACCTTCTAATCTATCATCATTTTCTAAATGCTTTAGAAATTCCAGAGCAAGTTTTTGATGATATTCGTTATTGGTTAAACTTTGTCTTTGGAAATGTTCCACGAGGAACAAAGTTTCCTGACCAATTCCAAATGCACCGTATACTGCTAAAATATCAACAATATCCACACTTATGAAACACAAACACATATGCATATAGAATCTGATACTATCCACTTCTCCAGTTCTCCAAACATACGCAATAATCAAGTCAAAGTGAAAACTTTGATTAATGTTTTTATTTTTATAAAAATTAAAAAAACTCGAAACGTCCGGCGAGGCCATAATCATGCCGAGGCATATAATAAATTCATCCGCGGGAAAAATGCACGAATTCAAAAACATTCTTAAAAATGTTGGTGCCCAGTAAACAATACACTGATGGTTGATTCTTGGCCAAACTAATTTAAATATGTTCGAGTCTCTTAATCCTAACGAATATTGCACTAAATCCATTCCAACACCATTATACCTCTTTTTATCCGGATCATCGCTTAAATATTTATCCAGCTCCGCTAACAAAGCAAACAAAGCGTAATCGCTGTCTGGTTCCACTTCTCTGCTCTGTAAGTCACACAAAAAGAAGTACACTAAATTTGGAAAGTACCGCAAGAGAAACCACACAAAATCCCAACATCTGGTCTGAATGGCGTCACGTAAATACTTGTTCGATATTTTCAGGTCCTGTGCCAAATCGGCCCCCATCGCCATCAACCATCTCGCTATGGTAACTCGACGATCTGTTAAGGCGATGGAAAGAGGAGTCGTCCTATTTCGATCGCCAAGAGTTACGTCACATTTGGCATCGAACAAATAACAAATGAATAGATCGGGTCGTTGTAGTTTGAGACAGTACAATAACGGGGTTCGTCCTTCATTATCTTGTTCATTGACATCCACTTCTGGGGACGATATCAATTGTATAAACAATTTGATACTGAAAATAATAAAAAAAAACATGTTAGTGAATTTAATTTTGTGGAGAAATAGTAAACTTACTCGTTATGTTTAATTGCTTCGTGTAAGGTTTTCATTTTAAGATGTGGATTTTACAGAGTCTAGTTACACCAACGTACGATCGTGTCAAACTAAATCCTTTGCGAAAATATGTCCCCAAAAGGTAGAAAGTGGGGTTGAAGAAATGGAAATGAGTCAGACAAATAATATTCAACAAATGGATTTCTCATTAAGCCTTTTATGCATCACTGACCAGTTATGAGATAACAATCGAGTTTTAGAAACCCAGGAATTAGAATTTACAGGGAACAAGTAGAAATCTATTGAAAAACTAGTACGGTTTATTGTGGATCTTTTCTTCTGAATGTTGAAAATTTAGAGTTGTAAATTATTTTAGGTGGTCTTTCGGATAACTTATATTAGGTACTAATCGTAACTGATATACTGTAAAATTGATTTAAAATGATCATTATTGAAGTAACTGTACGAGTTTGATATTTTATTAGTAAAGACATAATAAACCACAACCTTTAGTTGAATTCGGTTTTTGAAGTGTTGCTAATATTTACCCGTGCATCTCTTTAATAAGATAAAAAATTATATTAGGAAGCGTCTGTTGTTAATCGTATTATTTTGTTTTGTTACAACTTGGAAATACCAATATATCTGAAGAATACTATTTACATCAAAAGAATAAACGTCAAGAATATGGGAAGAAAGAAAAATGAATTTAGGTATTATATTGAACTACAAGACAATACGCTGTACATAGTCAGTAACAACTTAAAAAGGGCGATAAAACACTCAAGGTTTTCCTAGAAAATGTTCAAAATTGAGAATATCTTCAGGCCCTTTTGAAATTGTAAAATATGTTTTATGAAATATTACAAATGCAGAAAAAATATTCAAAAAGTGTAAAAACTTCAATAGCATATGAATCAATAAACCATTCGATTATTAAATCTCTGGATTAGTAAAATCATTCGATTTGCCAATAACTGTGAAATTCGAATCACTTTTAAATTTGAAGTACCATGGAAACTGCTAAATAATGAAGGCGTTTGCATTATTCACTATAATGACGTTTAATAAGTAAAAGCTCCATAGACAATCTTAATTACAGTTTAAGCATATTTACATTAGGCATTCCTAGTGTCCATTAGTAAATATTACACCTCATTAACAAAATTACTATTTAAACCTTCCGTTTTCATAAATTTTATAAATTATTTATTCAACAATTTGGCAATTAATATATTTGCTGTTTCATTATCAAAGTAAATAAGTTAACGACCTGTTTTTGTTATACTACATTTCCATTTATTAGATACAGTGGCGTACCTAAGTGGTAGCGGAGGGGGCGCATAATGGGACGAACACCTCATTTTTCGGTTATTGGTATATAACTTTTGATATTTCTCAATAAATAAATAGAAATTAGACTAGTATTCAATAAAAATAACATTTACTAACATAGATTAATAACATAATTCGATTGGACTTTACAATATTAGTATATATATATATATATATATATAGAATATAAAATATATATACAATATAACTTTGATATTTCGCAATGAATGAATAAAAATTAGACAAATATTAAATAAAAATAAAATTTACTAACATATTAATAACACATAATTTCAATGGACTTTAGAATATTAGTAGATATACAGTGTGTCCGAAAAGTATGGAATATCCTATATATCTCAGTAAATATGCATTTTATGGAAAAATGTTTCCTATAAAATTTGTTTAGTGTTTAGTTTTACATTACAGGGCAATACCAAATAACTATCTTTTAAAAAAACAAAAGCGCAACTAATATTAATGCTTCAATTTTTTTTAATGGGAAGGTATCCCTTTATTGTACTCATTTGATAGAGATATGAATATTGGTCTGCGCTTCATAAGTGTGGATATTGTTGATATTTCATTAGTATACGGTGTATATGGAATTGGTCAGGAAAGTTTGTTCTTCGTTAAACATTTTCAAGACAAAGTTTAACGAATAACGAATAGGATCAAAAAATTCGCCTTGGAGTTTCTAGTCTTTAGAGAATGATGGTACATTAGGAGGTGGAACTTTAAAAGTTCTAGAATCAATTGCCAAGGCAAATTACAACTTGGCGTATTACTGGTTTGATAAAACTTTGTTGGAAAACATTTGTTTAAAGGAGAAATCTTCTAACAAGCAAGTGTTTTCGTTATTCAAACTCCGTACTAGTACATCTCAGAGATTTTTGCAGAATTTCTATAAAATAAAGAATCCTGATCAATGTTTGTGTTTGCCGAGGATTATTAAAAAACGGTTATGTTGTAAGATTTCAATTTGTTTGCAAGAGTCGCGTACCTTTAAATCATATCCGTATTTTATAAATATTATAAGTTAAGTATTATGTTAATTTTAGTTTGTGTATACACTATGTTTGTATATAGTATTTACATCTTAATTATATTGTTGAAAATTTGATTTCTTTAACTGTACTCTTTACGCATCTTTCTGTTCCTTAGATAAAGTATAATTTTGTTTCTCTAAGAGCACAGTATTGCAAGCACTAAATTGTCATACCAATTATTCTGGTTTAGATATAAATGAAGTGATGTGTTACCTTTTGTATGTGTTTAATTATACAAAATGTTCTACAACTGGTAGCTATCACCCACATAGCAACAAATACACATTGCATATCTATCTTATGTCCCGAATGTTC
>VTPC01082160.1:0-12764 GCA_011009095.1 Ignelater luminosus | reverse complement strand
GATGATTGAGAAGTCTAATCTCATGTTTATTGGCTCGTTCCTTGATGACTTCCTCTATCGTGGGTATATTGAGGTCGTTATGTATTTCGTTATTGGTTACGTATCGATACGCGTTGGTGATCATCCTCAGGAATTTGTTTTGACATTTTTGTATTATCTCTCGATTAGATTTATGTGCACAACCCCAAAGTTGTATCCCATACATCCATATCGGTTTGAATATAGATAGATAAATAGTTCTTTTACAATGAAGATTCATTTTAGAATAATGTCCAACCAGCCAATACATTTGTCGTTGTTTAATGCGAATTTGTTCAGCTTTTTTCCTTAGATGGTGTTTCCAGTTTAATCTTGAATCTAAATGAAGCCCAAGATATTTTGCTGATTCTGCTTGAGGGATTGGTACCTCGTTGAGATATGTTCTTAGACTGCAATTTCTTCGCCGCAGCGTATATGTGACGTGGACTGATTTCAGCTCGTTAAGCTTGATTTTCCAGTCTTTTGTCCATCTGTTGATTTTGTTCAGTGTGCGTTGAGTTTTCTCAACCGCTATCGATTGTGATTCATTTACCGCCATGATTACAGTATCATCTGCAAAGGTTCCGGTGAATGTCTCATCTGATGTTGGAATATCAGCAGTATATAACAGGTACAAAAGGGGTCCCAACACACTTCCCTGCGGTACGCCTGCTTTTATTGGATAAAATTTTGACTTGGCATCCTCGTGCATCACTGCAGTAATTTTTGGGTAGCATTTTACTCATCTTGAGGATTAAACCTTTGTGCCACGCTCTGTCAAACGCCTGCGACACATCAAGGAATACTGCAGAGCAATATTTCCCTTCTTCAAAAGCTCGTTCAATGACTTTGATGACTCGATGTACTTGATCGATAGCTGAGTGTTTATTTCGGAATCCGAACTGGAAGTCCGGGATTTTTATTAAAGGCTTAAGCCGCTTTAAAAATAGTTTCTCGAATAGTTTTGAGATTGTTGGAAGAAGTGAAATCGGTCTATACGATCCAACTTCCTCGTCTGGCTTATCTGGCTTTTTTAACATGATTATCTGTGCCATCTTGAAGCACTCAGGAACGTATTCCAAGCGTAAGCAGGCATTGAAGAGATATGTAAGCATGATAATGGCCTTCCTTGGCAGTTCTTTGAACACTCCAGGTGATATTTCGTCAATTCCTGGTGCCTTTTTTGGATTGAGATTTTGATCTATTTCTTTTGCTATTTCTATTGGTGTGAACAATTTGAATGCTGTTTCTGGTTGATAAATTGGTATAGTTTGGATATCAGACTGTATTTCGTGTGGTTGGAATGTATTTGCTAGATGTTGCGCAAACAATTCAGCTTTTTCACCGTTTTTTCGTAGCCAGTTACCTTGAGTGTCTCTTATGGGAGGGACACGAGTAACGGGCCTTTTGTATCTTCTTGTCGCTTTCCACAATGAGTATTCCTTGTCCACTTCCGGTCCGAGGTTATTTAAGTACTCGTCGAGGCAATTTTGTTTGTATGTATTAATCATTTCTCTGACTTGATTGCTTATTCTATTGAATTCTGTTTTATCAGTAGGGTTTCGGATAGTGTGCCATATCCTTCTGGCTCTCCTTCTTTCTTTAATTTGTTCCCTAATACTAGCAGGATACTTTATTTCACATATGGGAGTTTCTTTTGCTTCAGGGGTAGCTTTTCTTGCTGCTGTTTTGATATTCTCAATAAAATTCCTAGATTGCCATTCTAGGTCCTTTTTAGATTTCAAGTTTACTTTTAAATTGATTATCTCTTGCAGTTTATTTCTGAAGATGTCCCAATCTGTATACTTATTTGTGAGATTAGTTTTTCTTTTCTTTTTGATAATATTTGCATTGAGGCATAGAAGGACTGGGGTATGATCTGATGTTAGATTATCACTGCCTTCTACTTCAATATAATTTGATCCAATTCCCTTTGATATAAAGAAGTCTAATAGATCAGGTGTCTTTCTTACATCTGTAGGCCAGTAGGTCGGTCTGCGTGAGGAATGATGATCACAATTTAGTTGGTTAATAGCACTTAATAATTCTCTACCTTTTCCAGGTGATATTAATCTTGATCCCCATGTTGTATGTTTGATATTGTAGTCGCCACCTATAATAAATCTCGGACCGAGAGAATTAAAGATGTCGATGAAGTCATTTCTTGCTGGGGTATGTTCAGGTGAACAATATGCTGCAGCAATGTTAAGGTCAGCTCTATTTCGTTGGATTGTGATGACAGTCGCTTGAATGTAAGGTTCGCGAATGTGTTCTCGTTCATAATGTTGAATATTTTCTTTGATTATGATCGCGGTACCTCCTGTAGCCCGTCCACTTGGGTGTGTAGTCCAGTAGGAGTCATAGCCACGTATTTTGATAAAATTTTTGTTTGAAAAATGTGTCTCAGAAATGAGAGCTATGTCTATATTGTTTGTTCGCAGATAGATTTCTAGTTCTTGGGCTCTTTGATTGAGCCCATTTGCATTCCACGTTATAATGCGCAGGAACGGATTATTCATGTTTGTTTCTGCTTGACTTGGTTTGGGGTATTTTGGTTATCTCCAAGTTTTCCACCCTCTTGGATAACTGACTAAAATTCATTTCAGTCTGAAATTCAGTGAGCATTTTCATCATGTCGCTGATGGTAGGCTCGTCACTTGCAGGTTTTTGTTTTTTTGCTTCAGTTTGTTTGTCGTTGGACTTTTTGGTGGCATTAGCGTAGGTTCCAGAGGTTGAAGGCTTTACTGGTTCTTGTGGTTCGTTGTGTACAGCTTTTTTCAAAAAAATTGAAAATATATTAGGTCGGTAAACGTACGTTGGGTTGCCTAAAAACTCATTAAAGGTTAGCTCGTGACAAACGAGAAAACTTGTATTTCTTTGAGGAAACAACTACTTTCTAAAACACACCACGGTAAGGTGCGCATCGTGGACTAGTGGAGATGAAGCAAGGTGCAGTTCGTTTGAACCAGTTATACACTTTTTGTTCCCAAATCGAACCCCGTTTTTTTTAATTTAATTTTTTTAAATAAATTTTTTATTTTGATTTTAATTCTTCTGTTAATATACCTTTACTTTATATATTTATATACGCAATGCTGTTATGTTTATTGGACATGTCTGCAAAAACTTCTTTTAACCGTTAAACGTTTTTAAACCTATGAAGTCGATTTATTATATTACTCTATCGCAATGTTAATTAGTTTTTTCTTCGGTTATGGTAACATAATATATTTTTTGCGATTAATTAACAAAAAAGTATATTATGTCATTTTAATTTTAACTTTTCTATATTTTATGATTCTACCGAAGAAGACAATAATAATTGTTGAACGTCTAGAGAATAAAATAAACATTATAAAAGAAATGTTTACTTTTACCATAACCGAAAAAAAACTAATTAATATTACAAACAAAAGGTAAAAGAAATTACAATAATATAATTACTCTATTGCTTTGTATATATTTTTAGATAATGTATGCAATAATTCCTAAGCAATGTAAATGTGTTATTTTTCAATGTAGTTTGGTAATAACAAAACTTTTGTAATCCACTCGAGGGTTGTCATCAAACCCTTCAATTTCCTATGAGCATTTACTGTTGTTTAAGATTTTAAAAAAATAAATATTTTTAAAGTTTTGAGTATACCTGATCCAGAGGTATTAGAAGTTTAACTTTAGATTAGATGCCGTTCTTCAGTGCAGTTATCGACGGCGTGTGGGTAAAGTGAATAGACAAATAGAAAACATTCTTTGCTTTTGTGTATAATATAAAAGAGTAACCCTTTAAAGAAGTTGCCATTTTGAGAAGTTATAACAAACATTGTTTAGTTTAAATTTCAAATAACTTTTGTAGTAACTTCTAAAGTGCATTTCTCAGGAACCAGTTTTTATAAAATATTGTTCTTTCTAGCAACATGAGCTGTCTAAGAACAAGCGGTATGAATCTCTCACGCATGTTGTAAAGGTTATTATAAAGGGGTGCACATTGCATCGCGTCGTAGAGTTAGTAGAACTAAAGACCTTGAAGTAACAAAATGTATGCGTTTATGTTCGATATTAATTTAAGTTATATTTCTGTATTAACATAAATAATAAATTTATAAGCTGCTCTTCGCGTGTTTTATTCAATTACATATGTAACAAAATACAGTGAAAATGAAATCATTGTAAAATCTTTAACACAAGGTATAAGAAGGATTTAAATTGTTACAGAATTAAGGATGTTTACTTCAAAGATTTTCTAAAATTGAAATCTTAGAACAAACTAGAAAAGTATTTTTTGTGGTCCGTGAAGGATTAAAAAAGGAATTAGTAAAGTTTAAGAAACCGGTTATATTTAAAACCCTTTTATATTATACCTACGCTTTCTTTTGATGAGGTGAAAAGACAGTTTTATGACTTACTTCTTTCTTAAAAATCCTAGCTGTAATTTTTAAAATAGTTTGAATTTGCTATTCTTAAAGCAAACTCAAAACAACTCAAAATCTAACTCAAATCTCATAACCTTATTAATTTTTTAAAAAACAACAAATTACCTTCTTCTTGTGCTCATTTATCGCAGTTAACCATCCAAACACGAATTTTGTAGGATTGGTAATGATTTTTGCAATTAGATTCTTTCTTTTCGGATTCAATCCTAAAAATATGCTGCCTTATTTAATAAATCGATATTACTCGATATTGAAGTTTCCTCGGAAATTACGGCACTATTATTTGATTGATCTACAAGCAGATGCAGTATTGTATCTTTTAATACACATTTTACTTTTATTTTACTTTATACTGTGATATTTTTTTGTCTTTAATCCTAAATGTTAAATATGTTAGTTTGTAGGTCCAGGGATAAAATTTTTTTAAATAAAATTTTTTGCTTTAATTTGGCCAACCTTCGGGATTCCCTTCTAAAATACAAACATAAGTGACCAAGAACATTAATTGAACGTACTGAATCTGTCAAAACATTAATTTTCTCAACAAACTTGGAAATTATGCCCAGCTGTCATTAAGAATATAAGCCTTGGAAACACCAGCGTCTCAAACATATTGGAATATTTGTCTATTGTGAAAAAAGCTTTAATTAAAAGGTCACGTTATAAAGTCATAGATCTGGCATTCTATGTACACGTAACAGCATGATGGACTTTGGGATTCTCTTGATAACAGACGAGTAAATAGACGTCATTCTTAACGACCTTGTTAATTTCGATTTTCAACATTACAGAGAATATGCTTTGTGATTTACTTGCACGGAAATAAATGTTCGAGCATAAACTGTACATCTTTTATTCCAAACTATTTTTCTAGAATGTATGTAAAGAGCTCTTCATTATTTAGTTTTTTGAGTATCTATCAATATAAGTCAGCCATTGCAGAATAGATACCAAAAGCCTTTTTATTTACAGATGGCCCACATTAAAGCTAACCTGAAGACACTTGCCAGAAAATATATATATCAGAAGTGATCGATTACTGATAATCTATTCAACCAAGCCAACATAATTCAGGACATTTATGAATCCATGCTTTGGTCAGGGCTGCTACTAATTGCAGAATACTCGTATTCTTTATACAAGTAGCGTTTCGCACACTGAACTGCCAAAGCAATGTGTGTATTTCTTTTCTGCAGACTTTTTAGAATTGATGGTTTTGTTTAGAGGTATGCTAATGCTATCATATTTGGTTGGATATACACTAACCCATGCGACTTGATATTTTATATTTAATAAAACAATTTTGCGTTTGGGTTTATTGGAACATTTTTCACCCACACAACCCTAGCCGATTCTGTAGAAGTTGCATATCTTCTTTGGACAATTTCTATTTGTTATGTATGTGAAAAATTGCAAAAAATATCTGAAACAACGGGGTGCTTTATCTTAGACATTTATTTTGCTTTCCCCTATTTGTAATTTTTTGAAAATTATTTGGTTAATATTTCGGAGAATACGAGACAGAAAAGTTTTCGATAACTCGGTCTTCTCTTTCTAAAAGATTTGCATTTCTGCAGAGTTTCAGTTGAGAAAGTTGCCAATTGTTTTTGCCTATCTTTAGTCTTACACTTTACAATCTTGTCTATAAATCTTTGGTTCTGTAAGTAAGCTCAAGAATGACAACAGTATTGTAGTAAGCTGACACATAAATGGTCAACCTTCATAATTTGAAGAAAGCTTTATTAAGAGCTAAAGTATGATTTTGGTCTGAACAGTAGTGCTTGAAGAATCTTTAGGAATTAGTCTATGTCGCTGCACTATAGAGCCATTACGCGTAAAATCGAACAGTCATGAAACATCAAGTTTTCGTAAGTGTTCAGATTTTTTTATATGTTCTACCAATCCAAAAGACGAGACGTGTATTTTTTTGTTTGCGTCAAATGTCACTATTTTGTATTTTATTCCGCAGATAAGTTTTCAAGAATTAGCGTAACCTTAACGGAAATTACTTCTGTTTTATAAATAATTGAATAAAAGTAAGCTTGTCGAGGTTTGACAAACTGAGTTCAAAAAACGAATTTATTTGAAGCCATGAAACACATTCTGTTTGTTCTTAAAAGTCTGTGCTCCGTACAAAAACAAAATTAAATACTTAATCAATCTGTGTTTTTTTCTAGAAAAAAAATTTGAAGTGACGCTGCGTGGAACCTTTTTAGCAACATCACATAGGAAGGGGTATTGCCATGGAATTAGAAGTGCCACTAAAAGATTAGCAGTAAAAGCTAGTTGTCAACCAAGACAGGACGCAATCAAAACGCCCAAAAATTTGTTTGACTATGCATAGAACAACATTGCTTAAATTAATTTTAAGTTCTACTTCTGGTAACCGGCGTAAAGGTAAACTTTAAACATCAAACTTCTTTGAAAACGAAAGAGAAATATTATCTAAATTCGATTACGTGTGCAATGCCTTTTAACTTTGAAAGATGTACTTTGTAGTTTCTTAGAGCAGTTATTTTGGATTTATCAATGTAGCTTATTGATAATTTAAAATTAAATGGAAGAGTGTAATATTAAAAATCGCCTCCTTACACACGTGCTATACTTGCGATAACTGTTGGTGTAGCCCTCATCATAAGAATCCAATATTCGAGAGCACGAGATATCTCCTCGCAACTCCCCTATCGATTACTCGACCTCACGCCTTTTAACCCAGTTTGGAGGCAAGATTTACAAATATTTAGTAGAGCTACATGCCGAATCTCAACATTAATTACTCATGAATAACGGCGCTAGAAGAAATAGAAAGGGAAGGACACCCCTGCTAGGTTTCGAACGTCTTTTTGGAAAAATTCGAAATATGCTAACAGAATCACGTACAGGTCACATTTGCAGCAGAAGTTTTGTCTCTCTACCTTAAATTATGTGACCTAGAAAATGACCTTGTAAAAAAAACGTGTATTGGGCCTTTCTTGTATCCCATTCTACAGCACATTAAACTGTAAAATCTGCGTTTTCCTAGGACCTCATACAACTGCTCCAGAAAGGTCTAAACGAAGACAATTTACATCTTTCTCTTCTAATCTACCCCTAAAGCGGGCGCACACTCTTTATTTAGAAAAAACTCCAGCTTGATCGTTTCATAATTTACCGAGGTAAGCATATTTCAAGTGGACATCAGGGCACGCCGTGGAAAAAAAGCTCGAAATTAACCGAATCGAGCCGGTATTCGAATAGGTAAAAAAATACTCCTAGAACACAAACCTCGAATATTAAGCCAATCAGACTATCAGAACTGTTTTGGCCGTGATTGCAAAATTCGCAAAGTACCCAAACTGTTTTTCGCAAAGATTCGGAGCTTTTTCGTTTATAACCGGGAATTCTTCTCCACTGTACTGGCCAATAATACTCGAAAATCTACGTCGCACGACGAAAACTAGATACTTATAACTATTACGGTTTCCGAGCTAGAAGCTAGTTCACCTGTTGCGTCTTCTAGCAACCAAACCGCAGCAAGTAAAGAAACGGCTTTAACGGCATCAGAAGCACGTAATAAAGCACAACGTTATTTCCGAATCTTTGAAAAACCCTCACTACCACCAACCCTCACGAACGCTTACGAGCCCACATTTGAAACTGTATAAAGCAGTGCACTCTTTAAAGAATCTACAACACAATGCATTTAGTTCCAGATTGCTAGGCTTGCCCATAAGGCCCCAGTGCATTCTGCTCATTTTCGCCGTTAGGTGTCACCGCGGTTGCTCCATGCACACAGTGTAGTTGCAGGATATTATGCTTCGCCTATCATCTAAGTTTGACCGAAATCGGTCAGCCCGTTCTCGCGTTATTCCGATTTTTCATTTTTAAAGATTTCCAACTTAAACCCTCCTTGCTATTGGGGAATTAACGAAAAGCCGCCAGATGATGACTTATCTAGGGCCGACCTATCGATCGGCCTTAGTCTTAGTCTCGTTCGAAGAGCAAAGCGAAATTTTTGATGTAAATTATTAGATTATTATGGTGAGTTTATGTCCTCTGTGCATCTAACGATACTACAGTGCTATATTTGGTCTTTGGGCGAAGTTCGATAAGTAATTACCAGCTAACAAAAAGGAATTCCATCGTGCTATTCTGCAAGCTTATACAAAACATGTCAAAAAATATGTACATATTTTTTTAGAATTTTGAAACATTGGGTTAATGTTGAAAATTAATTTTTTAAAATAAAACTTTCTGGAGATTATAGTGAGCATGAGTTTGACTGTTGTGTTATTGTGTATATGCCATGAAAAGGTATTTTTTGCCCTTTAAATTAAGCTAAATTACAAGGTTCTGCTGTAAATAAATCGGAAAATATATAAGGCAACGCGGACCAGCATTGACACACGTTTGAAAGTATTTTTCTGCTTGTCTGCCAATCAAGTTAGAGTCAATCTGAAGGTATCTATAAATTCCCCCACTTTATCTCCATCTAACGGCGAGAGACCAAAGTTCCAGAATCATTCTCGGTTTTTCAATACGTCTTGATAGTGCAAAAAGTTGTGGTCGAAAAACTTTGAAAATAAGGGCTGTATCGTGACTGTAATCCAGTTGTACAAGGTAAGTGGATGTTGTGTGAACAATCAAAACTTCAGTTATTCATATCAGAACACACCTTTTTGCAAATATTCTTTTCTGTACACATTCCCTTGAAAGGTTATCATTGACAGTGTCAATGTTAGCAGTTCATCTAAGAGTGATACTGTTAACCTTACACGTCAGCCAAAACTAATACAAAGAAAAAGTTTCTTTTTTACTTCAGATGCTGATGCTCGAAAGTGTCAAAAATATGATAATAGGTAATGAAAAAAGCTGTTGCAGAAGTGTAAAATAGTGGAAGTTATAAAGGAGTTGCACAACGCTATGGTATTAATGGAACCACTTTGATGAATCACGGCAAGGGGATCAAATGTAAGAAAGTTGGTAGCCCAACAGTTCTTACACATGAAGAAGAGGAGCTTTTGGTGCACTCATTAGTGAAGCTGGTAGAATAGGGATATGGTTTTTATCGGCTGCAACTACAACGATGTGTTCAAGATTACATTAAGCGTTTGAAAGAAGATGGTCAAGTGAAAAGCGCAAAACCTGCCAAAAAATAGGGCAATGGGAGTGTCACAGGAAGTGATGGAAGACTTTTTTCAAAAACTAGAGGTGGCAATTAATCGATGTGGCTTACAGAATAAAACCACAAAATATTTTTAACTGCGATTAGATTGGTTTTCAAACCGATTCTGATGTCCAAAAGGAAGTTGCAATCCAAATAAACTAGTTGGTAGTGTTACAAAGGCCACAAACACAGTTGTTATGTGCTGCAATGCCATTGGTGATCTTTACCGATGTTTATTAACTACAAAGAGCTGTATCTGTACTCTACTTGGTGCTGTTATGGTTCTACAGATGCACGCTACAATTGAAGGGGCCAATGCAAGAAGTGGACATGTCCATTTTTGATCGGAAATGAGTTATTTGTTTGGACATGTTCTTGAATCGTTACTGCATCGTTCTGAACAAGAACTAGACTTCTGCCGCTAACATAGATCATATACGAGTGCGATGTTGGTTGTCTACCTACTAAGTACTGTGCAAGAAGTGGACATGAACTGATCATGTCCAGTTTTTGCAAAGTATTGTGGATAGTTGTGTACTGTGTACGTGACTACAACAGTGCGTTTATGTGAAGTGTAGTGTTATTGTTAACCTATTTATTGTGGTATTAAATAGTGCACAATGAGTTCTTCATCAGAATCAGAGGAGGATCCTTATGCTGGCAGTGATTCTCAAACATACCCTAAATATATACCATCAGAAGGTAGTGAAACTGAGTAACCTAACCTCACTTTAAGGGAAGATAAAGGCAAGAAACGGTTGAGGAAAGAAAAGCAGTAGCAAAGAAATGTGAGGAAGGAACGCAAAACTGCTGGCAAAGAATATGTTAATACTTTGAAACAAGTAGTACCAGAAAAACAACTAGGAAATGCATGTAACTGCAAAATGAAATGTTTTGACAGAGTTACAGCTGATACCAGAGTGGCAATATTTAAAGCATTTTATAAACTATCAAGCAAGGACTTGCAGGATGCATATTTATCTGGAAACATTGCCATAAAACAAGTTGCACATCACAGAAAACGCAGCGATGAAAATAATAAACCAAGAAGTGTTTATTGTACATTTTCTGTAAGTGGATATTTTGATACCTACTTAAATTTATTCTGGTTATAGCGCACACATTTGTGAATGTCAAAGAGGGAGTGGTATTGTACTCACATTTTATCTGTTTTAGGTTAAAGAAGATGCTACCAAAGTTCCTGTATGTAAAAATGCACTGCTTGCTATACACGGAATAAAAAAAGGTAGGATGAACAGAATAATCGACCACATGAAACTCAATGTGACTCCCCCAATAGACCGGCGTGGAAAACATAACAATAGGCCAAATCAAGTTACTCCTGCCATATTAGCTCAGTTAAATGCTCATATAATGAGCTTTCCTAAATATAAATCACACTACAGTAGAACTGATCATTTACAAAAGTATTATCTATCACCATTGCTAAATGTTTCTAAAATCCATGCTTTGTACTTAGAAAAGTATGAGCCCGATCAATATAGAATATTATAGGAGAATAGGGACAATGAAAACTTTAAACCTGTAATAAAATACGAATTCTTTCGAAAATATTTTACAGAAAATTTTAATATTTCATTTGGAAAGCCTAAGTCAGATTCATGTCAGAAATGTGACAAACTAATGAACAAACTTTTAAGTGCTGAAACAGAAGAAGAGAAGAGACAGCTCAGGACAGAAAAAGAGTTACATGTTGCCAAAGCAGAAACATTTTATAAAGATCTCAAGGCAAAGACAAAACTGTGTAAAAATAATGATCATGTTGAAGTTATTACATTTGATTTCCAGCAAAATCTTCCGTTACCAGTTGCACCAGGTGGAGACGTATTTTACAAAATTCAAATGTGGGTGTACAACTTCTGCATTCATGTCGCAAGCACGGGTAAAAGCTACTTCTTTTTGTATGATGAAACGCTTGCTGGAAAAGGACAAAATGAAGTTATCAGCCTACTTAATTATTTCTTCAACAATATCCTTAGATCTGAGGTTACTCACGTCTACATGTTTTCGGATAACTGTGCGTCACAAAACAAAAATTATGTCATGACGCGGTATCTTTACAGTCTTATTGAAACTGGTAAATTTAAATTTATCTACCAACGTTTTCCTGAACCGGGGCACAGTTATCTACCCTGTGATCGCAGCTTCGGAGCTATTGAACAAAGAAAACGAAGATACGACAAAATATACCTGCCAAATGAATACGCCAAAATTATTACAGAATGTGGAAAGAAATTTGTGGTTATTCCGGTTCAACAGAAAATGTTTCTGAATTTTAAAGACCACTTTTTACTAATGTCATTATGTCAGTGTTAAAAAGGGATAAAGACCAGAAAGTAACTTCTATTAAAAAAAAGTCGAGTAACTCGAAAGTTTGCTGAAAGCTTAACAGATTTGGAAGTGAGAGAAAGACTAGCAAAAAATAAAAACGAAAAACAGGCAAAGCCAGGAAGAAAGACGGACAATGCAAAGATAAAAGGAAAGGGAAGAACAAAAAGAACAAAAAGGCATGTTTCTAGCTCGCCGGAAAATGTTCTTAGCGTAAATTTGGAAAGTTGTGAACAGTGAAGAAAACATCACTATAGAACTGCAACTGCCTTCAGAAAATGGTACGAGCAACGAAGGCACTAGTATTCAAATAAAACAGCTATTGATTTTGGCAGGAACTTGGATACTTGCCAAATATTACAACAAAAAGGAAGTTATCTGCTACGCAGGTAAAGTTTTAAATGTACAGGACAATATACTTGAGGTGGAATTCCAAAGAAAGAAAGGATTATATTTTGTGTACCCTGATGTCCAAGCTAAACGACGTGATGATGAACAAGTCCTAGAAAGTCCTGTAATTCAAAGAGGAAAGCATTATTTCAAAATCGACTTGAAGCCTGGAATCATTATGTATTAGTACCTATTTTGGTTTATTTCGTAAGTACTTACTTGTAAGCAACTGTTGTTATAGAATAAAGTGTTGTACGAGATGTGGGTATTTTTTTCCGCTAAGTTCAATCACTTTTGTTGTTAATGTTAATAACAACGGCAAATACTTTTACAGATGTGGTAGCGTTTAACGATCTGCAGTAATCCTCGTTTATAGTGATGCTGAGTGTATAAAATAGAAAATATGAAGATGTGTCAATGTTTACCCCTTT
>VTPC01082155.1:0-10639 GCA_011009095.1 Ignelater luminosus | reverse complement strand
GCAACTGAATTATTATGGATATGTGCAACTAATTCTACAAAATGGATCAAAAGTGGAGTTCTGTGAAGTTTTTCTTTTCTACGGGTGATTCAAATAGTAAAGTCATAATTCTCATAATTTTTCAAAGAAAATTTCCATATTAGTAATAAGAATAACTAATGACTGACTATATGACAACATATGACAACAATGTTATTGATGCCCTCTGTATGTTTTTAGGAAATTCCTATTTTACTGCTTTTATTATACTGTGCGTGCATGAAAAATTAGACAAGCAATTTAAACTTCACAGTCATTTTGATTTTTCGTTTTAACTTACTCATCGGATTTAATATCAAGTTACATACGAACAAAAAAACCCAAATTCTTTCCAATTATTTGTTTTTGATCTTCTAATTATACTATTAATTTGATCATTTTGATTTATAAATTACTTACTCTAAAACAAAGGCATTCCTTACACATATATATTCTTCTCTTGTTAACTTATAAAACTTCTGTAAGACTTCTCGTTCTTCAGAATAAACTGTTACATTCTCCGTTAAATCCAGAGTGACAAGTAATTTCACAGTCGCTTCAACAAGGAATGTTCTATATTTGCTGATTACTTCAAGATGCACATCAAGTAGGTTTCCGAATTGTACAATTTTTGGAGGGAAATTCTCCGTGGAAACAGCACCCAGAATGAAACCTTCGTCATCTTGTTTGAATAGTTTATAAATAGGATTAAAGTAGTCAGCTTCTGAACAAGTTTGAAAAACTGATAATCCTAAACTTAAAGGATATGTGAAATTTAAAAAATTCAGTTTTTCCACAGTCGATATTGCCGAGTTAATGTAAGTTGAGGAAGTTGTAGTAGAATTTGCACATTCATTTAAAATGATAGCTATTTTTATTTGGCCTTCAGTATTGAATATTTGATTTACATTGCACGCACTGGATTCACTATTATTTACAAAAGCGCCATTCACGATAAATAAATAAATTAAAATTACACTTAACACAAACATGTTTTTCAAAACAACAAGTCAAAATTTATTAAATTCATTGTAAAAATTTAAAATTTTTTGTTAACACGACTTTTTACTTTTTAAGTAAAAATAGTAACTGCACATTGGTGCTAATACAAACAATGTCGTAGCACTTCCTGGGGTACTTCCGTTCAATGGTCCAATGCACAAGAGTATGTGTAATCAAATATTTATTACATACGAAATTAGGTCTTGATGTTAGAACCTAAAATTACGCCGACTTGAAAGGATGCCTACTGAGTCACTATGTTTGTTACCCTTATTTGTTTGCCTTAGCAACGGATCAATATAATGGCAATACAAACTTTTAAATACTAAGGTAAACTTTTATCATTGACCCAACATAAACATAGTTCTAATGTGATTTAAATAAATGGTTAATCCAACACGACGAATGTTAGACGTAAGAGAAACCTTATAACTGAAAGTAGCTAGAATTACGGGGTTACATTTTTGATAACGTTGCACGAATGTATTTCTAGAACGTAGATTGTTTCATTTTCAATTTATTGAAAACACAACTTTTAAACAGTAAAAAGTTAAACAAAAGAATATCATTGGCTATCTAAATCTTTGTTCCGTACTTTAAATATTCATTAATAATAAATAGAAAATAGCATACTTTCGATTTCGTAAAATTTTAAATTCAGTTTTATGCTTACATACATTTTTATTAACATAAACATAATAAAACCATTAATTCTGAAAGTACTGTTGAACTCGAATAACAATTGACTAATAATAAGAGCGAAGAGTGTAATACATAGTAATAAAATTAACAAAATTAAGAAAATATTAACGCTATGGTTGAATTAATTATTATTATAATATTATTTATATATTTTTTTTAGTTATTATTCGACAGGAATCTCAGAAACTGGAATAGCTAGGAAAAAGATTCTGAATACACACTGCTCGTACAATTTTTCCTGCCGGGTTCATTGGTGCTATTGGAATTTATAAAGGTTTTTCTGTTTTTCTGTCGTATAAGAAAAGATTTTTTCAAATTTCAAGTGACTGTATCTTCGGCGAGAAGTCTTCTTTTATTAGCCTTTTTGATAAGCATGCATTGGAACGTGTACAAGTAATTTAAATTTTGTGTATTAATGATATACTTAGGATAGAGTCATATCAGAAAAATTTACTAAACGTATGTCTTGGCTCAATTAGATTTAGACTTAGAAAGTTTAGTTTAATTCCTGTTTACTATAATTATTGTTGTTTTTGTTTTATAAAACGTTCCTGGCCATCAAGACACAAATTATTGATAGCTCTTTGCTTTTCAGTATACAGTGTGTTCACATTTCGATGCTCACTATTGGGATCTCGGAAACTGTAAGAGATACGAAGTCGGTTAAATTAGAAAAAATTTGGCTATTTTGGAGGTCAATTTACTTATGCTTTTGTTTTTTCAAAAAAGTTCCTGGCTTACTAGATATTTGCTAAAAACGAAATTATCTTACTTTTTTAAAGTGAAATATATTAGGAACGGGCAAAGATAGAAAAGAACAGCAAAGAAGATGTTTTAAGGAATTTACTCCGAAACACTAAAAAATTATTAGTTACAATACTGGATTCATAAACCAACATTTAGATAGACGATTTTCAAGATGTCCTTTTAAGGTGAAAGCAGATTAGCAAGAAATTCAAAATGCAACTAGTGATAATAATATTTGGAGATGGAACAGATATTTAGCTGGTAAAGCACAGGGTGCTTTTCACTCCATGGATAGTTAATATTTGATAATTCAGATGAAATGTCAGAAAGATTTTAGTTGAATCTTGAATTATTCATGACCTATTGACACCACCTTACAATTAGACAACTCAGTTAAACCACCGACTGACTTCATTTAAATTGCAATCTTTTAAATAAAGGGTAATTGCAATCTTTTAAATAAAGGGTAATTGAATGATGCCTTTGAGAGCAAAAAGCATTATCCGTTGTTCGTCGTTGTTTATCGAAATTTCTTCGAGAATTCTTTCCTCTCTTCACCTGTAGTATAAAGGTTGCTGAGTGGTGAACAGGTACAAATGGACAATTGGTTGGTAGGTATGTAATGCATGGTGAAGGAGCGGTAAGGTTACAATTCCAAAATCTTGAACTAAGATATCTTAAAATGGCACAGGGTCATACTTTGCATTTCACGTTACGGGGTGTGGGTGAGATGACCAATTTTCTGGTAACCACAGATGTCGATCTTGCGGAAACTGGGGCGCAGGAGTGCGACTAATTATTCGTTGACTATAAAACCTGGTTTGTACCATAATACATAAACAATTAAGATTTATGTACAGTAAAATAACCAAGATTTTTTTCTTTAGAATATTGAAGAGATATAAAAATTCAAAATTCAAACACGACCACGCTTTCCTTTGAAAAATTTCTTCCTGCCAACTCCTCTCTGACATATTACCAACAAATTAAAAGGAATAGAAAATATTACTATTAAACAGAATAATTAATAAAATAATTGCAAAAAGACTATCTATCTTTTTCCTTCATTCACACTCGAGATGCTTCTACAATATCGATAGAATCTTCTTGAATATCATAATTGAAGCGTAAAAGCACGTAGAAACGCCACCAGGCTTTATCATACATTAGCAATAGATTTCAAAGAGGTCCTTGAATGTATGTATGTATGTTTGTCTTTAACCAAAGTGTCACGCTAATACAATGCGGACGATAAGCTTCTACAATTTCCTAGGATGAATTATGACAGTGGTTCTTAACCGGTGGTCCGCGGACCACTGGTGGTCTCTGAGAGCACCCGAAGTGGTCTGCGAAGTCATCATACAATTATTAAAATTATTAGACTTCGCGCGGTCTTAGAACTACATGAGTGACGCTATGCGCAGTTTACGAAAATAGGTCGGACCAGTCCAAGTTCACTTATACAGGGGAGTGAAGATCGATATCTAATAACTTATAACTAACTAACTTTGTAGAACTGCCATGTTATGCCACTGTGATTTTAATGACGTCATACTTGGCGCATTTTTGTTCATGACGTACATGTAGCTCTAAGATCGCGCGAAGTCTAAATAGGTATGCAGCGAGTGTCTCGCTCGGTTCGTTCCGTTTACATTCTTCATTTTCAAGTTTAGCAGCAAAATTTGGGTAAAGATCGTTGGGACTACGAAGGTTTATAAAATAACTACTCCTGATTTTAATACATACGTTAAATAAAACGTTTTTGATGACATTGAAGAACAAATTATTGACAAGATAAAATGTAGTTCTTATTTTGCGCTACAATGTGATGAATCTACCGACGTCTCACAATGTTGTCGACTACTTGTATTTATTCGATTTTTGAATGACAATAAAACGTTTCAAGAAGAGCTACTATTTCCTCAAAAACTGGAAACGATGTCGCAAGGTACAGACGTTATGGATGTTATAAGTCAATATTTCGAGAAACATGGACTTATAGCAAAAGCTTGCTGGGTTTTGTACAGACGGTGCTGCTACAATGTTTGGTTCCCGCTTTGGTCTTGCAACTTTGATTTAAAAAAAAGAATCCATCTGCAATAACGACGCACTGTGTTGTTCATCATCAAGCATTGGCTGCCAAAATGCTCCTGAAATGCTTTACTATTATGATAAAAACAGCTATGAAAGTAGTCAATTTTATTAAAAGGAGCCCACTTAATACTTGTCTCTTCAAAAAACTATGCTCTGATATGAACTCTGAACACGAAACGCTGCTTTTTCACACCGAAATGCGTTGGCTTTCCAAAGGAAATATGCTGTCGAGGTTGTAGGAACTGAGAGGAAGTAAAATTATTCTTAACTAATAAAGAAAACAAAGAGTTGCTGGATCAGTTCTGTCAGTTCAAATTTCAAATACACTTTGCGTAGTTAGTGGATTTTTTCGCACAACTAAATAAATTGAACCTTCAGCTACAAGAGTCCGGAAATATGAGGTTGGAAGGCACAAGCAACATATTTACATTTGAAGATAAAATCAGTGCGTTTATCGCTAAAATCGACCTATGGATCAGCAAAGTCGAAAAAGATAACTTTTCTGCGTTTAATACGTTGAATCCAATTATTGACGGACAGTGTACTGAGATTAAAGGCGAAATACAAAAGAACATTACACTTCATTTGCAAAACTTGAAAAATGAATTCAATCGCCATTTTCCTGACTGCAAGGACAAAGGTATTCGGAAACTGATCCGTAACCCTTTCATCGTCAACATTTCTGAGGCGCCTGATGAAATTCAAGAAAAGTTAATTGAAATGCAACATGATAGTGTCACCAAGGGGGAAGGGGCTGGAAGGCGCCGGTCGTGGCTCTTCGGTGATGGTCGCCTCCTACAATGGCAACACCGTACTAGCTCAGCGGTGCGGGCGTGTTGAAGCCTCGTTGCTGCGTCGGTGGAGGTGTCGTTGCGCTCTAAGAAGAGCGTGGTTGACTTCGAAGTGCAGGAGTTCGTAGCGTAGCATTCGAGGAGTTTTTTAAATAAAACACGAAGTCCATTTTAAATAAACCCCAACGTCGGTGGCTAGGTTGAGCGAGGGCTCGCTGACCCGTTGACCCATTGACCGTGGAGAACCTTTTGAGGTTTGGCTTCTTGCCGTTGCTATTTCTTCTTCTTCTTCTGAACTGGCTGCTGAACTCCGCTGGCTGAACTCGACTGCTGAACTAATCTCGACTCGGAGTCGGAACTGGACTGAACTGTTTTTGCGTAGTAGTAGTAGTAGTAATCAATGTAAAAAATGCCGCTGTAGGCGGCCGGCTCCTTAGAGGAATTAACCTCTCTTAAGCCTGGTTGGAAAATAGTTGGGAGGGAAAGTGCGTTCGCTGAACTGGTGAATGAACGTATGGCCGGCACCGAGCAGACCCCGCGCCAATCCGCGGGGGTGATTTGTTTGGTTTTAAATGGGTAGCGGAATAGGATGGCCTGGGTTTTGTTAGGGTTGGGTCTGATCCTCCAGAGGCGGAGCCAGTCCTCAAGCCGAGCGAGAGCTCGAGCCAGATGACGGGACGCAACAGAGGCGTGTGGGCCGCTAGCCCAGAGCGGCGTACTGGGTAATGCGGACGATTGAGGAGTGTGGAGGCGCGGGCTCGGGCTCGGGCTCGGGCCGTGGGACGTCATGGCAGTACAGGATGAAAAGTATTGGGGATAGGATGGATCTTTGTGGAACACCGGCCCTTGGGGTGAAGGGATTGGAGAGGACGCCTTTGACACGCACTCTGTGCTGTCGGTGGGACAAATAGCTATTAATAATTCTGACGAAGCCAGCTGGGATTTCGGCGTTCAGAAGCTTTTGAAGAAGCCCCTCGCGCCAGACTTTGTCAAAAGCACGTTCGATGTCTAGGAAGACACCGGCGACGCAGTAAACTTGATTGAGGGATTTGGCTACGTCAGTGTGGAGGAGGAAAAGTGGATCAGCGGTGGATTTACCGTGACGAAATCCAAACTGGTGGGGTGGCAGAAGGTTGGAGTTCTCCAGTTGTTCTCTCAGTCTGTCGGCCAGTATTCTCTCGAATGTCTTGCCTAAGACGTTGAGAAGGGCGATGGGGCGATAAGAGGCGGGGTCGGAGGGGTCCTTGAATTTTTTGGGGATCATGACGACGGTGGCTCTTTTTATATCACCGCCAAACAATTGGTGGTCCGCGGCAAGACAAAAATTTAGTCAAATGGTCCCTCATCCCTAAAAGGTTAAGAACCACTGGACTATGAAAATACACATGTGTAATTTAGTACAGTTAATGAATAAACATGTGATTATTAAAGCTAATAACATTCATGCATTTACCAAGAAAGTAGATTTTGTTCAATATTTCAGAAGTCCTATTTACCATAAAGACAAGTCGTAAATCATATTGATGCTGAAAGTTTTTTTGAAATCTGGGCCAAATATACATTCTGCTTGGCCAAGCTCACCATGCAAATGAAAACCTAAAAACAATGGTGAAACATACTCGCGTAACACCGCGAAAGCTGTTAAAAGGACTATGCACACGAAATACGGCCACATTGTTCGCATAGCGAAGGTTTCCTAACCGAGGGCCAGCGGCTTAGCATGATTGTGTCGGAATGCCCAAACTTGCCGCATAAACACCCAGGTATGATAGTGGAACCGTTCACTACATTTTCCACCATTCGCTTCTGGTCGTTCTTTGATAGATTTAAGAGGGCCGCAACCTGATTGTTAATGGTGGGCCAAGTACCACGGGCTCCAACGACTAAAGCGGTGATAATTATTTGTTTGTCGCCGTATTTTCACTGTAACGCCCGTAACATAGGTGGCGTGGAGTAATAGTCCACCTTTTGCTTGTAGGTCGCCGCCAGAGCTTTCGAACCTTCCCAGCTGATCGAGACGTCTACGGCGACTACAAATATTAAATCCGTCTTCAAACCTAAATCGAGGCTCCTCCTTCTACAACCCCCCCTTTCCTCGCGCCGACGTTCCGTAGTATACGATACGGTCGTGTCGGCGGATGCGGTTATAGTGCGTTAGGGAATAGCCTTGCAACACGTGCGAGAAACTCTCAACACGATTGCAACCGGCCCTGCACTTCCGCTCATGAGGCGGATTAGAGGGAATTCCCTTGGTGGGAAAAAGGTTACCGCGGAGCTGGACCGCGCTGATATAGTTTCTCCCCGACCAAAAGGTCGGGGGTCTATCTATCCATGCGCCTCAGACATTCGAGAGGTTGCCTTGTCCCAGGCCGTTTCCGGAAAATGAGCGCTCCAGACGCTCTCGCCATACCCTGGCCTTTCTGGCATTCGTGGTGCCGAAGTCTCTGTATCAGGTCGTCATTTTGTCGAACATTCTCTGTACGTTCGGAAGAGCCAATATCGTAGCAGTCGTCAGGGCAGTGTTTAAGGCGGCTTTCGTGACCTTGTTGTATAATATGGCCAGTATTGTCGCCAAGAACGATAAAACTCCTAGCCCAAACTAATGCGTGGGTGCGTAGATATAAGCGTCAAAGCAGGTCTTATTTAGGTGCATGGACTGTCTGACATGAACCTTACTAGTCTGTCTGTGTTTTTTAAAATTTTCTTAGTGACCCGCGCGTTGGTCAGACATGCTAATACCCTAGGGAGGAGGTAAGTCTTTAACATAGCGAATTTCTGCCAAGGCTTTGGAGACGAGTTGCTATACGACGGCGTTGCATCTGGAGATTCTCTTTAACCCAGATAGTTGTACCATAACCCTAGGTACCGGAAGAAGTCATCTGGGCCGAGTTGCTTTCCGGGGACTGTTTGAATTGCTAGATCTACGTTCTTCTGCGGATTCAACTCCAGCCTCCTCAACTCGAAGAACTCTTTTGTCAGCCGTAATAGCCTTTGGCAGTGATCGTAGGTATCGCTGATTAAAAAAATGTCGTCGGTATATGCTAGACTCGCTACGCTTGTATGGCCGGTTGATTCAAGTTTCTCGATGAACTCGTCTACTACCATATTAAAGGGGTCCCCTTACTTTACGCCTCGGGTTATCGGAATCCAAGAGGTGGAGCAGCCGGAGCTCTCCACTTTGGTCCGTGCGTTGCTAAACTGCTAGAGGCGCGGATCCACACTAAACCTCCACAGAACTTTTTCAATCGATCTATGCGGAACAGGATCAAAAGCTTTGGCCAGGTCCAAACACAGGATGTGATATGGCCTGGCTTTTGATCGTCGCACCTTTATTAAGGACTCTAGCGTTAGTGTGTTTAGGAAGACTCCGTCAACTTCCCGGAAGCCTCGTTGATGTGAGTGCAGCTGTAGCAAGCACATACGTAAGCCTTGTAAGCCTTACTAGAACCGAGCCTATCGTGATAGGTCTCCAATTATTAATATTTCTCGTTTAGCCTCTTTTGGGTAAAAGCACCGTCCGACTGTCTGCGATCGGGTCGGGAAAATTTCCTAATATTAAAAAGCTGTTAATTAACACCAACATTGTGTGCCCAAACAGAGATTTTATGTTATTTATAGTAAAACCGCCCGGCCCTGAGACGGACGACCGTGTATTGTCGACAACCTATTTTATGTTTTTGGCGGTAATTGGAATCCACAGGTCCGGTACTTCGTCTGGCGACTGTCGGCCAAACAGTAAGAGTTACCAATGAGCTGCTGAAAGATACAGATAAACTGATCCGTAAGTCGTTGAAGTAACAGGGCAATTAAATCTACCATGTCTCACAGGAATATGAGAGACCAAATAGTGTCTATCATGCAAGAGAGACTGAAAAAACTAACAACAAATCAAATTGCACAACTAAATAGCTTATGGGTGTGGCGATATCTAATCAAATTAACAGATTAGTGTGGTAGCTCCAAAGAACGTTTTAACGGCTTCCTATTTTGAAAACATCATTTTTTGATACAGAGTTTTTTAAGGTCTAGTGTGTAATAAATACTAGAAGGAGGAACTGACAGAGATATCTGTCAAAGAAGAAGTAAGGCCAGACAAGCTTAAGTTAGAAAAAAAGACAAAAAACAAAGAGAATACTACAACAAAATTACATGAGGCCAAACAAAAATATGTAAAAATTCTCTAGATAATGCTTAGTTTTTTATAACAATAATAAAGAGTTTTGAAAAATGTCAAAATAAATGCAACTGAAGCGCATTGTCAAAAGATTACATGTAAGATGAAAATAGATTGGTCACTCCTTGAGGAGAAAAAAGAGCTCTAAAATGGAAAAAATACGAAAAGAATAAAGGGTCGATCAAAAAATATATGACACTGAATGGAAATCTCGAAAACACATTAAATAAAGTTCAAGATTTTGCCAATAACATTTTGATTAATTGTACGAAGAAAAATTAGTAAAAAGCTTTCGAAGATGCCGAAGTAACTGCATCTGACATGTGTGGTCGAAATACTAAAATGAGAAAAACAGAGACGACACGACCTAATAAGAAGAGCTTTGAAATACAGCGTCATAAGAAAAGGGTAAAGGAACTAAAAACTACATGAAGCCAAACGAACATTTGGATGCATTAAATAAAGTCTACACTAATATTATTTTGACGAAGAAGAATAACCAATGAAGAACTGAATAGAAAACTTTACATAACACAAATAAAGCTCAGCTTTTCGTGAACAATATTTTACCCATGAAGAATACCTAAGTAATACAATACTTTAGAAGATGCAAAAACTATTGGAACTGACACGTGTGTATTCAAAAAACCTAAGATGGAACTAGATTACTCATATATTGAGTAAAACAGTGATCACCTAATAAGAACAAATCTAAAATGGAACGTCATGGAAAAAAGACAAAAAATACATGACCCTAAACAAAAATCTAAAAAAACACTAAATAAAATTCAGCTCTTCGTGAACAATATTTTGACCAAACTTTGGAAGATGCAAAAACGATTGGAACTGATAGTGTATTTAAAAAATTGGAACTGAATCGGCCACACCTTTAGGAAAACAGAAACGACCTAACAAGAACAAGAAAATAAATTACAGAATTTCGGATGATCTTTTTACAACTATTAGGAGCAATATTGAAAAAACTCAGCGACACCAATTTTTTGGATCAGCTTAGCTATTTAACTACTTGTTTGTTATTGTACCTAAATTAAGTTGTTATAACAATGAGTTGTAATTAGTGACTGAAAATAACTTTAATAAAAAAATTACT
>VTPC01082151.1:0-18593 GCA_011009095.1 Ignelater luminosus | reverse complement strand
AAAAAATGTCAATGTAACTTAATTCTTATATGTTGTATGTTCCTATATTTTTATAACTTTTTCTCTGTAATGTTTATCAGAATTTGTATTTCTGGCATATCACTGTTATAAAAGAACATAATAAATTATTGAAAACGGCACAATTATTATTATATTTAAGCCAAGATGCCTATTACATGTAGTACATATGTATGCTTGGTACACAACATGAATTTTAAATAATTAACAATAAAACAACTTATTAAAATATATGGTAAACGTATAAAAAGATAGACTCGTAAGAACACATTAAAAACCAAGATAAAATAAGCAAAACTTACAAAAGTATCTAATATGTATCACAAGTAGAAAAATATGGCTTTTTTGAATATAGCAGACTTAGTAATTGACTACAGCCAGACAGGTATTTAATCTCAGTTCCATGGGAGCAAGATAAAGATTTCAAGATGGTGCCGGAGAAAAGTCGCATTTGTTTATACTGCAAAAGTAAAGCAGTTAATGGTCCTAAGTGTAAAGTTTGTGGTGTGATCATCCATCCTAAATGTGTAGAACGCTTAAATGTTAAGGTTCTTGATGAAGAAAATGTATTGTGCCCTGATTGTGATAAGAAAGATTGCTATAACTTAAATGAAGCTGATAATGCCAGTACTCAATGTGCACAAATAAATTCAAAAGCATTTACTTATGAAATAATTTCGTTTTTGAAAAGTGGTGAGTTCCTAGATATTATTAATAATATTGTTAAGGAAGAAACAAAAATATTACAGCGTGAAGTAGCATATCTAAGAAGTCAGATTGATAATTTGAAATCAAGCAACATTGACTTAGTGAGATTATTAAGTAAAGATCGTTTATTTGCTAACAAAGAAACTACTTCTTATGAACAAATCAAAGTTAATTCTTCTTCTGATAAACCTTCCGTTACTGCAAATTACGCTTCTGTCGCTGCTACTAAAAAGATTTCGAAGGTGGAAAACGCTACAGCTGTGAATGGTTCGTCTGATATACATGTTAACTTATCGCAGCAATACCATGAACCGGCCAGAATGGTTTCCAATTTTAATAATAAAACTTCTCGTAATAAGTTAATTATTGGCTCTGGTACTACGAATTCACAATTAGATGAGGGCTTCACCGCAGCAGCAAAACAAGCCCATAGTTATGATGTACACGTTACAAGAGTTAATCCAAATGTTGATTAAACCAAGATCGAGAATTATGTTACTGGTAAATTAATAAAAATGTCAGATAATGAAAAAACCAGTTCATTGAAAACCAAGGTTACTCGTCTAAACGCTAAATATCCTGAACACTACAGTTCTTTTAAGGTCACTGCGGAATCGTCTTATTTATCGCATTTACTTAATGCATCCTTTTGGCCACAAGGTGTTGCTGTTCGGAAATTTTATAATGCTCCCTTCATCAGAAATTAAATAATGATAAAAATTTTCAAAGGGCAATTCCCACGAAGCATCCGACATAAACATATTTTATCAAAATGTTCGTGGTCTTAGGACAAAAGTTAATGAAATATTTACTAGTGTATTAAGCGAAGATCACACTGTGGTTTGTCTCTCCGAAACATGGCTTAATGGGGAGATTAACAGTTCAGAGATTATTGACGGACGTTATAATGTTTTTCGTCAAGACAGGAATCCTAAAACAACGAGCAAAGAACGGGGTGGTGGAGTTCTTATCGCAGTCAAAAAGAGTTTGTCATCTTTTCTAATTAATCTTGATGTAAAAGATCGGGAAGAGATATGGACTAGTGTTCATCTTGCTAGTAAAAATCTGATAGTGGGAGTTGTTTATTTTCCACCAAATTCGGATATTTCTTTATATGAAGGTCATCTTCAATTAATTTCGGAGATTACCATAACTTATCCCGATAGTATCATTTGTGTTTTAGGTGATTATAACCTACCAAAAATTACACGGTATTGTGATAATTTCTGTGATACTGTATGTGATACTTTAATTCCAGTTAATGTACACTCTAAGATAGAAGAAATTGTTTGTGATAATTTGGGTTTTATGGTTTTTTTCAAAAGAATTATATTTATAATGCTAATAATGTTATCTTAGATTTAGTATTTTGTAATGTGGATATTGTAAATATTTATCAATTGCCACATTTAACTAAACCTGACATAAATCATTCTTCTTTTGTATTAAATGTAAAGAATTGTTCTCAGTCAACACTTACCAATGGTGAGATATTTTATTTAGACTTTAAGAATGCACCATATGAGTTGATTAATAATCATTTAGACAACATTGATTGGAATATACTAAACAATTTTAGTTCAATTGAGGAATCTGTTAATATTTTCTACGACATTATTAATTCTGTTATATCTTTATATGTTAAGTTAAAAAGAGTGCCAATGCAAAAGCAGTTTAATTTTCCTAAATGGTTTGATGATAGTACGAAATCTTTAATTATTGAAAAGAAAATCGCTCACAAACAATTCAAACAGTCCAGATCTCCTATAGATTACAATTATATTTAAGGATTTAAGAAATAAATGTAAAATTGCTATCAATAACTGTAGGTTAAATAACATAAGAAGCATTGAGAATAATATTTTAGAAAATCCTCAACGCTTCTGGCATTATGTTAGATCTCAAAAAGGAGATAATTCTTTACCTAACTGTATTAGATATGAAAATTCTGTGGGTTATACTCCGATTGAAATCGCCTCTTTATTTGCAAAGTACTTCCATTCTGTTTATTGTACCTATGATACTTATAAAAGTAAACTTTGGGATAATAATTTAAAAGAAATTGTCGATCTTTGCAGTTTAAATATATCTAGAGAAGATATTTTCAATAAAATAAATTCTCTAGATGCTAATTCTAAAGCTGGTCCAGATAATATTCCTGCAGTCTTCTTGAAGTGCTGTGCAAACAACTTAGTTAAACCTTTGTGCATTTTGTTTAATAATTCTTTGAGTAGTTCTGTATTTCCTGAATTGTGGAAAAAATCAAACGTTTTTCCTGTTTTTAAAACGGGAGATCGTTTAGATGCTCGTAATTATCGTGCAATTCCAAAAGTTTTTGAAGCCATTGTTACGGATAAATTGTTTCAATCCGTAAAAAACATTATAATTGATGAACAGCATGGTTTTGTTAAGGGTAGATCTACGCTAACAAATCTTTTCTTATTTACCAATTATGTTTTGCATACTATAGAATTGGGTCATAACGTTGATTGTATTTATACTGATCTTAATAAGGCATTTGACAGAGTCAATATTGAGCGCTTGATCTACAAATTAAGTAAATTAGGTTTATAAAACCCCTTGTTGTCGTGGATCTACTCTTACTTAAACATGCGAAAACAAAGAGTTGTCATTAATAATTCTACCTCCGAATGGTTTAACATTACTTCCGGCGTACCGCAAGGATCCCATTTGGGACCAATTCTTTTTATTTTGTTTATTAATGATATAAATTATTCTATCAATTCCAGCAAATTTCTGCAATATGCTGATGATTTAAAACTTTTCATTCGTACTGATGCTGTTGGTTCAGATCATTTGTTACAGGCTGATTTGGATTGTTTGACTTCGTGGTGTAGTGAAAACCATCTGGAATTAAATATTTCAAAATGCAAATCTTTACGATTTTCTAAAAAGTTATCACCTGGTATTTGTACTTATTACATTAATAATATAGCAGTAGAAAGTGTTACTTGCTTTAAGGATTTAGGTGTTATTATTGATGCATGTGTTAGTTATGATCAACATATTACAAATCTACTTAGCAGAGCCAATAGAATATTAGGATTTATTGTGCGTCAGTGTACTGTTTTCACAGATTTAAGAATTTTAATTATACTATATACGTCTCAAGTTCGTTCACTTCTGGAGTATTGCACAACCATTTGGTGCCCATATTATATTACATTAGTAAATAGACTGGAAGCAACACAGAAACGATTTGTAAAATTTTTATGTTACAAGTACCGAATTGATTACTACGGTTACAGTTGTAGTGATCTTTTACATTACTTTGGCCTATCTTTATTGCATGTGCGCCGCAATTATTACGATTTATGTTTTTTGTTTAAAGTATTTAATGGATTTGTTAATTGTTCTCAAATACTTCAATGTTTTCTTTGAACATAAAAAATACCAATTTACGTAATTTACCAATTTTCAATATTCCTTTCCATCGAACTGCCTATGGTGCGAATTCTCCTCACTGTAGAATATGTCACTTAGCATGTACACATGATGATTTGGAATTCTTTGGTATTTCCTTTAACAAATTCAAGTGCTCCTTAAGAAATGCACTAAATATGTAGCAATATTTTATATTTATATTTATTCTACATTACATTATGTATATGTAGTTATTTTGGTTAATGTTTTAATAAGATTTGTTTGTAAATGGATGTCCGTTAATAAATTATTAAAAAAAATAATATAACACGATATGGAGTAATATACTAGCAGTTAGTAGAGCTAATACTACACCTGTACTCTCTTTGTATACTTTTTGCGCCTTTTCAATTTTATCTACCAAAACACATGTAGTCGAACACCAAATAATCTCTGCATACTTGAGAACGACCTAACAACATACATAGAGAAGATATTAGATAATAAATTAACATTGCTTACAAACTTAACATTTAATAAGAAAAAAGAATAAAAATAAAGAAACAATAACTGTTTATAACTTCCTGTGACTACACCATTCATATGATTATAAAACTTAAGGTTACTCTAAAACAACACATCTAAATCCCTAACTAGATTTTTCCGTGTCAGAAATTTATCATTTAGCGTACACTCATAATCAAATTACAGAGTTTGATTATGAATACTTTACATAAGAACATTGTCTATCTTTGAGCTGTGGTCATTGTTGTTAAACTACTTGGTCACATTGTTAAACTCCTCTTAGAAAGTATCACGGTTTACTTATAACACTATTTACAGTTGAAAATAATTTAAAGTCATTGCGAATAGCGAGCACCGAGTACTGGTTACAGATCTTGGCAGGACCCTGCAGAACTCCTGAAGTTGGATGAAAGAAGGATAATGATGTTCCATTGACAGTCGCATAGTTCTTCCTGTTCGCTAGGTTCGATTCCATTAAACTTGCTGCACTATCACTATAACCACGGAGAGGCAGTGTCAAAAGCCTGAATAGATACAATAAACTTGCCATTCCCAACATTACGAAACACCTATTTAGTGAACGTCATTATGCTTGCTATCGTGCTTCTTTTCTTGTCGAAGCCATGTTGACATACTGATAGTGATTTTTCAATATGTATGTAAACTCACTTGCAAATGTTTTGTCCCAAGCAACCAGAAAAGTTTAGTGCAGTTTCCAATACAACTGACAGAAACATAAACTAGATAAAGATGAACATATGACTAAGTCGTAAACACAATAAGGAATGAGTCCTCTAAAGAAATTTTAAAGTAGAGAGGAAGATAAGACCAGGCGCGTAAATACAAAAATGAATGAGTGTTTCAAATAAATTTTAAAATATTTGGAAAGATTTACAACACTTTTTACTTTTTTATTTACAAACCCGTTATGACTCTCATCTCTTTAATAATCCAGTCAATAAATATTATTTAAAAAGTAAAATAAGTTTTTCTGAAATTAATAAAATAAATGAATAGTAGGTATTACCACGTTTAGATAAAGCCAATTTTAAATAAATTAACACAACATTCTTGTTTGAAAAGAATATATTTATGTGCCTCCCAAGTCTTAAAATCATTTGTTAAAATTCCGAAAATTACTGTTGTACTGCACTAACATTTTTATTTTCCTACCACTTTGTGTTTATTTTAAATAGAGATATACAATATCTCTGATTTTAGACGGGTTAGTCTAATTATTTCGTCGGTGTTGTTTTTTACAGTAAAAGAATTTTTTAGATATATTTCAAGAAATTAGATTTATACCTACTTTAAAAGTTTAAAATATGCCACGTTCATTGGGTCAATACGATTCCACCCTGGAAGTTACGGGAATGATCATCAGTATGTAGGCGTGTATTAATAAACAATATAATAATACAAGGTTATCATAAAGTCAGGGGTATAGGGTAATTCCGGGAGAGATGAACCACATTTTTTTAAATAGCAAAAAATATTACATGAAATTGTAATACGAATTCATTAATTTGGTACGACATACCTATCACAATAACCTAACTGATTCATTTTAGTTATTTAGAGCTTTTTAATAGAACGAGGTATAGTTTTTAAACGGACGGGGTAGGTTCATCTCACCCAAACTGTTCGGGTTAGTTGAACTTGTTGGTATGGGGAAGATGAACCCATCTGGGAGAGATGAAGCGATGAGAAATTGAAGTGTAGATTTATAAAAATATATATTATTGCATTACAGTATTTATGTAACATAAAAACAAAACCTTGTTTAACATATACGACCTAGGATGCAAATATATTTTCATTCAGAAACAAATAAAAGTAGCATTCTCTACAAACTTTAAAAGTATTTTGAACATACAGTAAGATTACTAAAAATATTATCTTAAAAAGCATAAAATACAATAATTTTTAAAAGAATTTAAAAAAAATGAAAACTATAATAACACAAAGAAAAAACCAGTCTGTCATTCTGAATCATCTGTATCGTAGTTGGTGCAAACATACAAAGGATCATTTTTTGCACAAAATGCGTGTGCCCAATTTTTACACACCCTACACTGTAGCCAGTCACCTTTGCTTGATTTATTTGGACCAACACAAACTAAACAGTAAACATTATCTTCGTCATCAGACGACGAAGCAATAGAGCACTTAGCTTGTTTCTTTTTGGCTTTTCTTTTACCGTTTTGGCGATTTGGTGTTACAGGCTTCAAAACCCTCTGTTTTTTATTAACTTTAACCACATTTTTTCTTTTTTATAAATGTTGAGGTGATGTAAGAAGTTCAGCATATTGTTTACTTCGTTTTCGAACTTTGTCAACTTGTGTCTGGTTGACCGGCACTGGAGCAATTTAGTTTAACAATGTTCCAGCTGTCAACTTTAAATCATCTTCTGACTCTTCTGATGGATTTTGCTGTGGCTCAGGATCCAAATATCTTGAACAAGTAGGCTGTCTTATACCCTCCGGAGTGTAATTATCCCTGTCAGGCGTAGTAGGAGTATTCTCTTCGGAATTGAAGAATGCGTAATCTGGTATTGCTTCTTGGTTAAATGGAATGATCCCCGTTGCACTAAAACCAGACGTTGCATTTTTAACCGTTGCTGCTTTTGTCCAAGCCTCACATAATAAAGCACCAAATTGTAAACGGGATAATTTTTTGGAAGGATTGGCTTTTAATAAGTTGTTACAAGCAGAGTACAAAAATGATTTCAGAGACTTGAACACAGACCGATCTAGTGGTTGTAGGAAATGCGTAGTATGTGCAGGTAAGCACAGTAATATTATGTCATTATTATCTGCATATTCCAACATCTCTACTAGATTGCAGTGGGATGTATGCCCATCCAAAATCATTAGGACTTTACCAACTGGTTTGCGAGGGACAAAATGGCTTTTCAACCACACAAAGAAAATATTTGTGTTCACGTAAGCTGATTTCTCAGACATATAAATTACTGATCCAGGGGGCATTCCTTGACACCACTCTATTTTTTTTATTTTTCCCTTGAAAATGCAAAAGGGTGGAAGGAATACTCCTTCCCCATTGCAGCAGGTTATCACGCTGATTGTTTCACCCTTTTCCCCTGAGGCAAGAACGGGCACGATTTTGGATCCTTTGATTCCTATCACCTGACCAGGTTTAGTGTTTAATTGTAGGCCTGTTTCGTCTACGTTGAATATGCTGCCAGGTTTCTCAAATAAATTATGTGTGCCTAAGATTTCTTCTAAGAAATTGAAGTATTGATTTACTACTTTCTTGTTCATTGCAGACGCTCTAGCTAGCGACACACCTTCTGATTTTCTAATAGTCAAGTCCGGGTGTCGAGACAGAAACAACTGCAGCCAATCGTAACCTGCCTTTTTCGTTTCGTTGTTGAAGCGATGCTTAATATTCATTTGTTCTGCCAAGGCATATGCCATATGCCTTACAGAATCTCTAGAAGGAGCAAAACCATGTTTCTGCAATTTCTTTATATGTTTCACCATTTTCCTTTCATTTTCCTCCCCTAGTGTGGAAGATGGCCCCAGCGAACCTGTTTTGACGAGATGACCGGCTCGTTTTCTTCTAATAAGAGTGGCTTTTGGAACGCCAAAATGTTTACACGCAGCATTCAAACTCATCTTTTCACTCTTAATCGCTTCAATTGCATCTTTTAGCTGTTGTTCTGTCCAGTTTCCCCTTAGTTTTGTATTAATTCTTAAGTATTTGGTTGGCATCATTTGATTATTGCTGAAAATAATAATTTTAGATGAACCAAGAAATGTAACTACAATAAACAGTATATATATGTATATGGAGAAGAATAGTGGTTCATCTCTCCCGCCCATAAGTGGTTCAACTATCCCGTTTTTTAGGGGTTAGATAGACCATTTTTGAATTTCCCACTGTTTATAACCAGCTGAATTATTTGTGGTTAGAAATATTCCGTAACTTCCATTCAGTCATATAATATTAAAAAGCAACGAGAAAAGCAAGTACAACGCTTTACATAGCTTCGTCAAGTAATTCAAGAAAAAATTTGAGACTAGGGATAAACTTATATTGCAAATTACTTACTTTTTAAGATTTAATTTCACCAAAAAGCACTACACCGTACCACGCTGTAACATAACTTAAAGGTATAACTTTCCGTAGACGACCTCTGCTGCGTACTTTACAAAATAAACCACTGGTCCATCTCAACCGGCGGTTCATTACTCCCAGAATTACCTTACTTTAAATTCTTAGCATTAAACAAAACAAAATAAAAAAAACTCACGTAAACGTGAATTCAAACGATTTAGACTTTAATAATACGGATCTACAAACAAATTACACTGTTGCGGATTACGAAGATTTCGTACGAAAATGGGTTTGAAAGCAGGGCCCTGTTAAATGAAAGTGTACCGTAATTTAGTTAAAAAATTTAAAAGAAAAGGGTCTGTAACTGACTTTCTGAGATCAGGAAGACCAAAGATTAGTGATGTCCAAGTTGCATAAGTTTTTCAGGAAAACCAAAACATAGCTAACATTAATCCGCTAGCAATCAGTAGTGTGAATGCGATATCAAAACGATTGCAAATAACGTACACCACGGTTTGGAATATTTTACGTAAGATCCAAAAAATGTATCCCTATAAACTGCAACTGCTGTTTCAAATAAAGGAGGCAGATTTTGCTATCAGGTATGATTTTTGGAAATTGAACCCAAATGGTTATCCCGTAGTTTATGGACAGATGAGACCTATTTATCTCTTAAAAGTGGAGTCAATTCTCAAAACTGTCGAATATGGTCAACAGAAAATTCAAATGAAATCATTCAGGAAGGTCTTCATGACAAGAAAGTCACCGTCTGGTGCGGTTTCACAACTAATTTCATCATTGGTTCATAATTTTTAGAGGAAATAAAGAATGGAGAGGCCGTATCTGCAACTGTTACTGCAAATGTTAAAGGATTATGCCATTCCACAGTTGCAAAATGAGCACGAAGGCATTAAAAATATCACTTTATGATTACTTTCTACTGATAAGTGATAATTATAAAATTTTGCCTTACGCCTTTTCTTTTTTTAAAGAAAAAGTAAACTGATAATTAGTTAATAAATTAGTATTTTAAAACTGTTATCACATTAAAACTCAAGAATTTGTTATGCAATATAATTCGCAACTATTAATTCAAGGTAAGGCAAATCAATCGATGGATCAGGAGGCATCATGAACACGCGAAAAATGGTAGGCCATTAGGCTATTAATGAATAGGCCGCGAACTGGACGACGACACGTTTTAAATGAAAACCAAAAGAAAGCCGTCATCCAAGTGGCAGCCGAGGAACCTTTTACAACAGCGACTATTATAAGGGATCAGTTAGAGCTTCCTTATAGTACAGATACTCTGATTCGGATACTGCATAAGAACGTGATCCATAGTTAATCGGATTCCGGCTAGAAAATTTGACTTCATGGCAGCGCATGCAAACCAGCGTCTTTGTTTTGCGCAGCATCGCATTAGTTGGGATTGGGATACTGTGATCTTCACTATGAAAAAGTGTTTTGCTTATCTAAAGATTACAGGAAGATTTTGTGAAGGTCCAACAATACCCGATATGATAGAAACCACATCCAGCCAATCGCGCGAAGTGGTCGCATAGGTTCTGGTTATTGGGGTTGGATGTCCTGTGCTGGACCTGGTAAACTTGTCAGAATCAATCCTCAGTTTACTTCAGCGGAATACGTTGATGTGCTAGAAAGCCTTATGCTACCGACCGTACGGGCGATTTACTCTGACAATAATATAGACTTTGTGCACGATAAAGCACCGGTGCATACGCCAAAGATAGTTCGCGAGTGGTTTGAATAACATCCGTATATTCAGGTAGTGAGATGGCCTACAAAGTCCCTAGACTTGAACCTCATCAAGCACCTTTGGGCAGCAGTAGTGCGCAATTGGGAAAATGAAGACAATATTAGGACAGTGTATGCTCTACATCAGAGTGTTATGAGTGTGTGGGAATAATTGAGGGGAACCAGAATTTGCAAAAATCTGGTCTTATCTATGCAGCGGAGACTACACGAATGTATAGATAATAATGGTTTTTACATTAGATACTAACCTAAAGTATTACACCCCGCCAAAAACTCTCAACTCGGATCTGGCCATGTAAAAAATGATAGACAACCAGAGCAGTTTGTAGTTTGCACTAGATGTGTATATTAAGACCCGGCTTTAATAGGTAATTATTGTCATAAAAATTGTAGCTGTAACTACTATCATGTAGATAAAGTTATCAAGAGGTGAAAACATCCGCCTTCAGTAGGTAAAATAATAAATGATTGCTAGTCTAAATGTTAAGTGTCAAATTTAGGTCACCGTTTGCAGTTGTTGGTTAAGTTTATCTAGGGAATTATTGCCACAGATACAATTGTTGTCCGCCATCTTCACAATTATATTCATGGTGATAACTCGCTAGATAAACTTAACCAACAATTGTAAAAGTGAGTCTTGATTTGAGTTTAAGAAGTAGAAGAAAGTTAATACCATATTGGTGGCGAAAATAAAAAACTTTAAAAATTACAATTATGAACGTCTAATGTAAAATCTTCCAAACACCTTTGTGAATTTTTAAAGATATCACATACTGGAAATCAAAAGCTGCCAAGAATCAAAAAATAGTGCTGATCTAGAACATTCAAGTTCTTTTGTTCTTATATGAGTAACTAAACACTAAAGGATTTCTTTTAATTAATATCCCCTGTAATACCCCAGATGACTATAATTGTTTAGAATGCTTCTTGTTACGCAATTCGGGATTATTATTTGAGTGAAAAGAACAAGAAACAACCCTGAGCAAAAATAGCTGTTAGAGATAGTTTTCCGTATGCAGGGCAGCGGCAGTCGGTGACCTAACTTCAGGATAGGTGGTGATCGCCTGATTGGTTAATTTGACAATTCTCACAATTTAAACCGATCACCAACTTATCCTGAAGTTAGGTCACAAGCCGCCACTGATGGGGGATCACGTAATTCTTTACAATTCGCAATTTATTTTCTACAAGGCCAACCTTGAGGTGAAATTTATTGGATCACAGAATATAAATGAAACTATTTACTTATTTATTTTTGTACTATGTGTTTCGACTATTTTAGTTTTCCATTTATCTATCATCTGTAATTCTAAAATTTTATTTACCAATTAATTATATTATTTAATATATTTACTGTTTTAGTATTTTTGTAATGTTTTACTGCCATTTATTAATATTATCCTAGATTACATTATTTTGTATTTTTAAATTTATTACAGAACAGACAAGTCGTCACAAATTTACAGAATATTAATTTAGTTAAAAACTTTTTAAGGAATTAAGATTAGGTAAAAAATTTATAAAGGCAGTGAGTCATTGACTGGAAGATGTAAATGCGTTCATTTGTGAAATAAACCAATGAATCCTTAAGCCAACAGGTAACGTCAATAAATTCTCTTTTTCGAAGTTTAAAATTTAAAAAACTAAAGTAGGCTTAATAATTAACAACTATTGTTCTTCGAAACAATCGTTCCTGAAAGAGACCCGAGTGTGCATGTGTCTTTTCTAAATTTGCACTTACTTATAAACTTTTTAAATGTTAGTTTTATACGGTATACGGCGCGTTTACTCTGCAACACAACACTTACGCTTATAAATAAATATAACTTGAGAATTCAAACTTTTGATATATATTTAAACCGGAATTTTCCGGCATATTATATGTAAGTCATGTTAAAATTATAACTGCATAAGTAAAGAAATAGATTGTTTTTGCAAACTACAAACTGGATTGCTTTTCGAACCTGTCTTTAAAAGAACACAAAATATTAACATTTACAGTATTATATTTTCTATTTATTTTATTTCACTCTTTTGTTGTGGGGCAGGTCGAACCGGGACCTTTCGCCGAGCATCTTTCGCCGCGAGTTATTCGCCGCGAGTTATTCGCCGCGAGTTATTCGCCGCGGAGACGTTTGCCGCAGACCCCGTTTCGCCGCGAGTCATTCACCGCAGGGACAGTTCGCCGCAAATAAGTTCCAACGTATTCACTTTGAGATGTTTATCTGAACTAATGTGAAATTATGCTTTATTTTTGCTAATTTGTCACATAATGGTAATACCTAATGTGAAATTTATAAAAGTAAGCCGACAGTAGTTTATTTTACAAATCATAATCCGTAATTAACAAACTAAAATATGAAATGGATGGTGTACAAAACGTTTTTTGTGTTTGGCAGTATTGCACTAAGTTCATTTTGACAGATTGCTAATTTTATCTTTTCTCGACATTTAATAGCTTATAGAACAAGAACAGATAAGTCTTACTTACATTTAAAATGCAAATTTGATAGTGAGTAAATCAAATTATATTAAATATAACCTTATTTCAAATTGTTACATATCTTACGAATTTGAAAATTTGAAACAGTTTACTAGATGCAAAGTTTTAAAATGCTAGTCAATAAAACTCAAAATTTGTTTATTGTTTGTGAGTGGTAAATTTACTTTCATTTAGGCATATACTTCTATTCGTACACTTGTAATAAAAACAAATCAACATATTTGATAATTGCAGTTAAAATTAAATAAACGACAAATTGTGCACAACAACTCTTAGATCTCTTTATTTCTAGTCTTACTTAATCTTTAGCGTCGAATAATTAGCCAAGTGTTCGGGTTTGTTATTTAAAAAAAAACACAGTAAATTTCAAAATTTGATTATTATAAAAGTATTACAATTCACGTTACTTATTAACGAATTTAGGGCGCCATTTGATAATTGTGTGACAACCCTCGTAAATAATCAATTATATTTCGATTTTCATAATCTTCAACAATGGCCTTAATATTTTGGTCTAGTTTAATATATTTCTGGAGCTTCTTTTCTGGCTGTTGTCCAGAAACGAGTTTCTCGAAGGCCAGATCCCGTCCCCGTTGAATTTTTTTTAATTCATCAATAAATTTCCAAATGACTGGATGATCCATCCCTAGTTCTGTCTGTAGCCTTCTATGGGCGGCTTCGGCATAATTGTTAGTTCTCTGAGAATTGGAAAGAACTCGTTCATAAACAGACCACCAATCAGGACGAAATAATGGTGTTCGTCGTCCATTACCTCGTCGATTAGGACGTCCAACATAATTGTCTTCAAACCATTGCAACAAAGGTTGAAGTTCGGGAGGCAAATATTCCGCTAATGCATCGATTGCAAAATCACCATCTCAATTGTAATTTTGCAGTAAATGAAGATTCGCTAGTTGTTTTTTCAAGTTTTTGGTTAAATGAAAAAAAACAACCGTATATTTTACATTCCTCAAATTTTTCCGAAAAAGCATTTATCGCAGAAATTTCATAATCGAACGAAATAAATTTAGGGTTTAATCCAGGCTCAATTTCCAGAAGCATTTCTAACATCTTCTTATATGTATTTTCTTGTTTATTAGGCAATAGTGGGTAGATAATTGGATGTACACCTCCATACCGTTTCGCCAAAATAGTGTAAACTTGGTAGAACAATTGAGGTGCAGATCTAAATATCCCATCGACAAACCAGTGAGATGATTCTTGTAGTATCTGCAAAGATAAAATATATATTATAATTACCAATAGTTGAAGCGGCCAAAAAAAAAATAAATGTTGCAAATACCTCATAATAAATGTTCTATATTTTAATTTTTACTTACTTGTAGATTTTTTCTGTCTTCCAAAAATTAAAATTCGATAAGGTGAGGGTCCACTGTCTGCAATTAAAAAGTTTTCTTCACTTCCGGTTCCACAATCATACCGTTTATATTTTTCCGGAATTTCCAACTCCTCTAGGCTTGTGGGACTTATTGGGGCTGCTGAAATTTGGTTTCTTTTTCGTCTGACCATTTTTTTAATAGATCTGACTTTTGGCAGAGCGACTTCCGCACATTGACTTAAATTAGCAACACAATTATTAATCAATTGTGCTGTAGGTTCTAAAGTCTCATTCGCACGGAGATTTATCTTCGTAATTACTTCCTCAGCTTCGATTCTTGCTGCAGAAGCATCGTGATTATGAGAATTAATTTCTTTCACTATTACACCATTTTCCGTATGAATTCGGGCTTTGCAATTTATACTTCGTTGATCACAACGCCAAAACATTTTAGTAGCACAAGCACTCTCTCGATCAAAGATACACAAATATCCATTAGAGGCAAACTTCTCCTTTTTTCTCTTGGTTAAAATCTTTTGGTTCTCCATTTCTGATTATTCACAGACACTACTAGTTTACACTGAAAAATTGTGAAAAAATTTAAATGTTATATATACCACCACCATCAAGGACCAGGTAGATTTAAGGTCCGTAATACTCATCCCCCTCCTACACTCTGCTTATTGAAACACCCAAACTTTTTTTTTATTTTATTATGTCTCATAGTGTACTCGTATGGTACAAACAAGTGTGCTTATTTTTCTTTTGATTAATAAAGCCCTTTTAAAATGCTTTAGCTAAGTAGCAAACAAACTTGTGAATTAAAAATGTATTTAAAAGTAAAGTACATTTTCTTAAAATTCTTTGTCTTTGGGAACAAATCTTAGAAAGGACGCACAACTTCATTATAATATTGAAAAATCTAAATATTTTGTAATGTTACATTGACGAGATATAAATACACATGTTTTAACAAAAAAATTTAAAAAAAATTTAAAAAAATTGTCCACTCCATTAGCGTAAATATAATATAGTTAGACCATTGAGTAAGGGATTTTCCTTTACTCAATGGTTAGACCGTAGTGTTAGACCGACAAAGAGGCTGCAAGTTCTGGAGATTTGTTTGGTTTGGCTGTAAATAACAGACTTTTAGCGGAATAATAAGAAGCAAGAAATATTTTAAAATTTATTAACGTACCTAGTACAAATAACACCATAAAGTAATTTAAATTTTAAAGGTTCTAATAGGATATAGTGAAAATTTCACAGATGTGGAACGAATGCGACTTGCGTTATACTTTATGACTTCAAGAATGCAATTTTTAAGTTACCGACAAAATGCAATAAAAAACAATGCCGACAAATTATACAATAAATATACAAATTCCAATAAATAAACGTGACCACACATAATAAAGATGTTGAAAAGCGTTAAAAGTGAATCCGAAACCGGCAGTAAAAATTTTGCTTATTCAGCTTATTGTTTGATTGATATTTCATAATCACATATTTGCAACAGGAACTATATGAGACAACCGCATTCAAAATTGTAGTCTGGAATCTAAAGAAATTATTATTACTTCAAATAGTCATTAACAATAAATTATAGAACATTATTAGCAATATATTAAGCATGTTATCGTATACCATGGAGAAGAACAACTGTTTTACAAATTAAAATTTATTAAAATTAATCTTTGTAAAGATGGTGTCTAATGCAGAGTAAATGCGCAACGGAAATTTTTAAAGCAAAATTGTGCATTAGATACGTATACCACAAAAAATTGAAATATACCGACTGTGTTAGATTTTGTTTTCTAGACGTTTTTAGTAGATATTAATATGTGGTAAATTAAATATCATATTTGCTAAGAAGTTGAAATCGAGTCCGCATTTGCTTCGCTGCCCTCAACTAAAAATCTTCAAATGAAATTGTCAGTATGCTACATTTGTGAATGGTTACCGCGGCGAAAAAATCTGCGGCGAAAAGTGTCTGCGGCAAATGTGTCTGCGGCAAAAAGCTTGCGGCGAATGAGTCGCGGCGAATTGTCCTAGACCGTCTGTAGGTAGTTGTAACCACGTTACCTGCTGAGATAAATTTCTTAATATCAGGATACCAGTAACCAAGTTATATTTATGAACGTATTTCATTTCTTTTACCGAAACTGTAAAATGTGTTGTCTATTTTCACTTCTTGAGGAAAAAACATATGCAAGTGAGTTTACATATATTTTATCATATAAGATCTTCTCAAATGCCTTAACCATTAGCGAGATAATAAAACTGGGGCATATATTTGTTATATTCCCACTTTTATGGATGGGAATAAGTTTTGCCATCTTCCACATATCTGAAAGAACTGTTTGACTTATTGCACGATTGAAAATATTTGAAAATGGATACTTTGAAAGATCAACGCATTCTTTCCCTAGATGTATGGGTATACCATTAGGACCTATTGATGAGCTAGACTTTCAAGATTTTATTGCCCTTTCTACATCTTCTACACCTACTGGAGAGAAGGTTCTCTGATATTGTTTAAAAAATGACCAGACATACCTCTTCTAGGATTTGACTTTTTAGAAAACCGCGGTTTTCTTTTTTTTGGAATAATTGCTATTCGGTTATGAATTTTAAACTTTTCTAATCTAAATTTGAATTGGCATACAAAATTGCACAACATTGTCCATTTAACCAAATTTCTAGCTATAATAATAAGAAAGTTACCCACACAATCCCACTCGATCTGGGACACACTAAATACATACCTCACTTTACCTTATTCTCCTAACAAGCAGGATAAGCTGCAGTTGCAGGAAGCACGCAATAATGTGTGATTTCATTAATTTTTACAAGAATATCTTACTCAAACATACTTTGTCTAAAGCAAGCATGCGAGAAAAGGCCTTTTGTTTTTCTACGACCGTGCGGAAAATTGATCATTACATCATTAAAATTTATTGGAATTGGTGTGGAAGATATGCTTTTACAGCACTAATGCGAAAATGATGCAGAAAGTACTTTCCGCGCTATTCTGCTAAGAAATATGCAATATTTATATTTCCCGTCATAAAAAAAGCATCATAACTTACTACTTCTTTTAGTTGGTAATGTTGCCATCTTCTTTAAACTTAAATAAAACCACAATTTTACCTACTCATGAAAAAACACTGAAAAACAGTTTCCAGGAAAGAATTTTGATGGATCTTCAACATTACTTTTAGCCATAGCGTATTCCATAATGTAACTTTTAAATGCAAACTTTGTTTTTATATTGTTCCTGGCAAACCTAATAAAAAAAGAGTCATTTAAGTTGTTGCAAGCAACTGATAATTATCTGTTAAGAAAAGCGGTATAATAACATCAGTACACTTGTTTAGTATTTTCTATTTATTGCACTATTTGCTTACGGATTAATGCTTTTGCACTTCAACTGCTACATGATGTGGAAATTACAGCCAGAGGATTTTTCACTATAGATGTGTCTTTAATACTCACGGCAAGATCTTCAAAAACAAGATGGATCCTTGCAATGTATGTAATTATGTACTATAATGTTTCAGATGGTTAGAGCTGGCTGCACATACTTAATTATACTCTTCCAGTTCGACCTGGCTCTTACTTAATGAGATCAAGAATGATATATTGTTATTGAGCAAACCAATTAATGTTACACTATTGCTTCAGTGTGTATAAACAGTGAATTCCAAAACTAAACCATTGTTTATTTCTTGTTATCGTACCTTCAGTTCTGATTAAAACTTAATACAACACGTGATATCTATTGGTAACATGAAACGTAAAATCAACAAAGATATTTAAAGCTAAAATTTTTCTGAGGATGTTATCTAAAAAATTTCTAACCTTAGATAATTTCTAAGGTAATTCATATTTAATGTGAGAAATACCAATGATGTTTCTCATCAAATATGCAATGCCAATGACTGTCAAATTAAAGTTTATTACGTTTGTGTTAGACGACGTGGTTATAGTTTATTAAAATACCATTTTTAGCGTGAACAGTTAATTATTATTATCAAGTAGAGCACTGTTTCAAAGAAACAGCATGGAGTACTTTGGAATATTCAAGAAGGCTTTAAGGATAACTGGAGTATCAATCGACGGACACGAAAGTACTGCCTATAAAATTTATTCCTTTATTATATATTTTGGGTGTATCATCTTGTATCCAATATTAAACTGTATAAAATTGTTTACAGTTACTTCTGCGGATGAATTTAATGATGTGTTTTT
>VTPC01082118.1:0-11739 GCA_011009095.1 Ignelater luminosus | reverse complement strand
TAATCGCATTTCTGTTGGTTAAATTTACGTATAATTTTTAAGTCATCATCTGTAAACCCGTTATCAAATTCACTTACAAAGGAAACATAATAGTAGGATTGCGGCTTGTTTACTTGCGGTCATACGTTGGTTTGCTTGTAATCTCGAATGGGAAAAACTTTGGATTTCACTAAAAGCGACCGGTAGAACACATGCTAGAAAACTATTATTTAGTGCCATTTTATTTATTTTGCAGCTACGTTTTTGATGACTGAAGAATGCAAAAAATGTAAAACCTAATTTTAAGTTACATACCGTGTACAATGTGAATAATAATAATTGTTGTAGATGAGGCTTATATCAAAGTTCTGCCCATAACGAAACCTACCAAACCACTTTCTTTGAACGCATCGACGAGTCGGTCAGCCATTCTATTTTGGGGCGCTTTAGTATTTTTCATGCTACTAATGTTATATTTGTTTAGTATACAACCAGCATGAAGAGGCAAGCATTTCTCACAAGAACTTGCATGGCTGGAGGTTTGGCTCCGGCGGTGGTAAATAAAACCCAACCCCAATAAAACCCAAACCATCCTCTTCCAACACAAACATCAAACAAAAACCCGCCGCCTCCACTCTAACAACATCCATCTAGACCTTTGGGGCACCCCTCTCCAGCTCTCCTCGCACATCAAATATCTTGGAATAACCTTCCCCTCTACCCTTAATTGGGCAGAGCTGCTGCTCTGCCTCCCTCCTCTTCAAGATTCGCGGGGGCATTTCAGGCTGCCATTCTTGCACCCTCCTACATACCTATAAAATCTTCATTAGACCTATCCTCGACTACAGATTCTCCTGCTTCTCCACTGCCTCCAAGCACATCATCAACAGACTCTTGTCAAAAGAGAGGGCCATCTGCAGGAGGATTTCTGGTCTGGATCGCTTCCACCCCTCCAGTGATGTTTGCGACCTCGCCGGAATTCCCTTCGAACTACTGAGACACCGCTTTGTCATGAAAGCTATCGCAATCAACAATACCTTCACCCTAAAGGTCCTCCGCTCCCACCCCAGTAACAACCGCTGGAAACCGTGAATAAAAATAAAATACCCACTCACCAGATTCTTACAATGCACGCAGGATCTCCCTCCTGACCTACAGGAGGTTCTCGATTCCACTTCCTTTATTTTCAGATAACCCCAATCAAACCACCACCCCCTCATTAGCACAACTACGAATCACCACCCCTACTCTCTCAAATCCTCCCACAGCGCGAACTGTGGGGAGAGGGGTGGTTCTGAAAAAACTGTTTTACAGACCAACCACACATTCACTTACAACTGCCTCTATCGTCTTTTTTTATTTTTCCAGGCTAAAGCTTCTAAAGCTGCAGCGACCTTCAATGACATAACAAACATTGACTTTCATTATCCTCCACTGATGAGTCCAAACAAGGACGAACCGATCGTCTGGCGGTATGGTAGTCAACGCTTGCAAGAATTTCTTTTGTGGGAGGACAACTTATGGCATCTTATTGGATGTTTATCCTTTATTTGATACACTTTCTTTGACTTTGTTGTCAAGCGTTTCTTTCAGTTCTGAGTAAATACCGTTTGATTTAGTTGATTTCTGCCATTAGAGTGAATAAACAAAAAGCATGTTTTTATTAGTAATGTAATAACTGATTTGAAAATCTTTGAGCGGTTCTGCTGTCGGTTACATTTTTTAAACGGCAAGGCAGTCAATAAGAGCGACCACGTTCTGAATGTTCAGTGTATTGAACGTATTGCAAAATCAGGAACTACAATTGCCAATTCATAGATTTTCATGCATTCTGGATGGCACAATCAACTGGTTGTCAAAAGACACTAAATGCAAATGGGATTACAAAGTTACTGTTTGGGTTTCTTTGCTCAACTAATTCTTCATATCACTTCATGTTCATCACAAAACGTGCAAGAGCAGTACCTATGAATTAGAGTAATTTGCAACCAGAATTTTTTCATAGCTTTCTTATCATTCAATGTTTAATGTTTGTTTAATGTTTGGCTGAAGTTTCAGGTCGCGATTCCCTTGGACCTCGTGGCTTCAACTACTATGATCATTTCACCGCCAACTAGAATTTAGACGAATTCGAGGTTTTCCAACCCCGGTAGGTATTTTTAACGTGCAACTCATCGTAGTCAAACGGGATCCACTACTTTACATCTCTCCCAGAGGATGGCATCCTTTTTCAGATTTTTTCCGCGTGAAAAATTCTCAGGACCTCGGCCGAGAATCGAACCCGCAACCATTGGGTTGATAATCGGATGCGTAACTAGCAGAGCTACCGAGGGTCCCCACTCAATGTACTGCAAGATAACAGGTTTGCTTTGCTGCATTAATTATCACAGCTAAAGTAACTTTTGGCTACAAAAGACTTTTACAATGCCTTACAGCCAATTAACAATAAGTCACCTTCTACGCTTACTCTGGTGTTCCTTATTAACTTAAAGTCGGTTCACTGAATTCAGTAATCATAATTTGTAATAACTAATACTAATGAGGTGACGGTGACCATCCTATTCGACGGTTCATACTTCCTTACAGTTAGATAATCTTAGCTGCTGTGTATTTGCATACGCACATGAGCAGCTTCTATTGGTAGAAATAAGATTCTTCAGGTACACTTTCAGAAACTAGAATCAGAAAAGGTCAACTTTAGTCTCCCCATTGGAGAAAAGTGATAATCTACCTACTCTTGTTTAGAATTGTAAACCTTTGCTTTGGTTCCAACTTTTCTCCTTATATGGTTCATGTATGCAGTGGTCATATTATGCACAATTTACTATGATAACTTGCTGATCTTATCGGATAATCTTGGAGGATGTACTATTGACGAATACGTGATTTCTGAATTTTATGAAGCGGATTATTGCACAGTCACTGAATATCATATATGGCGAACCAGGAGATACCTCTGAAATTGTCAAATCCTACTATCTTACGGAGTAGCGTATCAAAACTACTTACGGTCAATTCTTTTGGAACTCTTTTTATATTCTGATAAGCAAAATGGCTACAATTTATTAAACGCGAAATTTTGGCAGTCTCATCTTTACAGAAACACAAAAGCTACCTAAAAGTCCTACCACTTTAACACAAATCTGAATCTTAGTGCTGCAATATACTATCTCTTCGTGAAGAAATGTTTTATCGTTTCCAATTGCAGTATTCGTTTTTTGAATCTGGAACATTTTTAATGTTGAAAGATAATTCAAGCTTCAATTTTTTTAAGTTCTCTGTTCTTAGGCAAGATTCCAAATACCCAGGAGGTAATAGCTAATAATCGAAAATAATGAAACTTCAGAGATATCAACTTCTATAGACTGATAATTTTCTTCATATTCTATTTGCCACCGGAAGATGGTTAGATGTCTTCAATCAAAAGTCGTGAAGGTCGTAAGGAACCACCCACCTATAGCTAGATCTGCCTGGTAGTGTCTTAAATAATTGCGTACTACATAGTAATTTTGCGATTTGCCTAACATCTGGTAACAAGCTAGTTTGCTAAACCATTTCATTTCGGCAGCACTAATTCAGAAGGTTAATAATAACTTTTAGACTACTCGTTTATGCATTTGACTGTTGAGCGTACTAGATAAAGTTCCATAATTCCATAATGGCATTCACCAGGTTTAATTTCTAAAGATCTTTGCAGGCATTAGAAATAAAATAGATGTGCTGGGTATCTCAAAATTTGCTCTTCGAGCGCTGTTAATAAACTAAGAAAGGACTCCTCTCCACCAAAGTGAAAAGAAATTCCAGGCATGTCAAGAACTTACCATTACATCTACTAAATCCTAAACTTTGTTTATTTATGTATTGACATGATAGCCACATTTTATTGAATTACCAATCTGACAATTATGTTATTAGGAGTGATACAAATCAAACACTATTTAATAATATCAGTTTAATTATTACATTCATCGTATTTTCCAATAACATTCATGGAACAAAATTTGTTATTTATAACAGACTCATATTTCTAAAAGGAGTCGTGATAAGAACTTTTTATTTTTGTATTTGACATGTGCACGTACGTAAGAAGAGAATGTTCTGTATTATTCAAACTCTGGAAATATATGTTGACATTTTCAACATTACATTCGCCAGACATGAATATTGGTTCTCGTGTACTCAAAGTTACGTGGTTTCAAACTACGTACCAACTGCAATTTATTAGGATGTTGAAAACTCGAATTCAAAATTAACCGGACATGATCGAAATATGTGCTTTGAATGGGGACGCTAATTACACAGTTATTTCATGAACGTTTCTAGATATTACTGTGTGTATATGTTTGATTTCAGTGCCAATTTATTATGCTCTGTAGAAGTTAATTTTTGCAATGTATATATATATATATCACTGATTCATATAAATTAATCTTTAATAAATACTCAATTGTTGGTTAAAACAGGAACAAAATTGAAACAAAATGTTTAAAGCGCTTTGTAATTTAAATTGAAATAAACTCGTATGTGTTTCAACAAAATAGAAAGTTTTTAGTTTATCGAACAAAGGAGAGAGGAGGAATAAATTGCCATTCGGAAACAAAAACCCAAAATAGGGATTAGTATAAGGCCCCTTCAAGCAATTAAAAGGCATTTAGTGGTACGCAAGCTGTCGGCATATTACGAAATACAACAGGCGTGTGTCTTATAAAGGGCAAACAAGCCTCGCCGAGCTTTTTGGGGAAAAATACACAATCTCGAATATTAGGACTAGACTGGTCAGAATGAATTATACGCCCGCCGATTTTAATAAGGGAAAAGAGCAACAGTTTGTTCGTTTCAGCATGAGTTAATATAAAGGATTTGAAGGCCATTAAGCCGGAAAATATGTATTTGAGCGAAACATTTAATCGATGGTTGTAAAATATGTAAATCCTACTACGTATAAAATATCTGTCTACTAAAATCAACTCCATCGAGAGCTTAATGATATTTTGTGACGTTCATTAAGTGTGTTTGTTCTCAATTTGGTTAGAATATGCCATCATAACTACTCCGAGTACATCATGACGTAATCATGGCCTATTCAAACCACAGAGGACCTATCCGACGTGCCGACGTTCTCTCTTAAGAATTTGTTTTTATACGTCAATTATTAAAATCGATAGTGGTAATGAAAATCGACGTTAACTATGCATTCTCTTCTTTTTTTGGTTTTTAATAGAATCATGATAATAACACTGACAGGATTTGATGAAGGATTTCAGAAAATTAAAACTTATTACCGACGAAACTGTATTGACATATAGACAGAATAGGTAGTTGTTACAGTAACATCTACTACAACAACCTCAATTTATTAATAAAGAGAAGTCTGTTTACTACAAGTATTGCTTGTAGCTATATATGACTCATCCAATTAAAAAAACTTTGAGATCCACAAGTACAGATTTTTACGTACTATATTACTTTTCATTTGGAAACACAAGTGATAGAATACAAACTAGGAATCAATCTTTTCCGATCTTAAATATTTTTGTATTTAGGCCAATTGGTTGTACTCTTTTGTATTGCAGTTATGACCTTAACAAACTTGCTTTAGAGTACTTTTTCAACATAGCCTAGAATGGACTGAACTAAAACCAGTAGGTAGCCTTGGGTGTGAATAACAGGTTTTAAAAGAAATTGAACAAGTCCATATAAAAAGAAAAAGAATTCAGAGATCAATGGTGACTGAATCAACAGATGATTACTTTAATTGTAACATACATTCTACACAAAAACTTATCTAAAATCGTTATAATGAGTAAAGAAAAGTTTAATGTCTAAATAAAAGATCGTTTAGTTTAATGATGTGCTAATTAATAACTTAAAAATACAAGAGTCCACATTCTGAAGAAAAGTTGGCAGTTTCGAATAAAGCCATTTTCAAACAACAAAAAAATGTACATCCATTTAAAAAATTACAAATACTACTTGATGAACAGGTCATAGAACGGATACTAACTCAAATAAAGAAGAAGTTAATAAACTCTATTAAAGTACATAACTATAAGAAAACTCTTCCAGACATCAGTCGAGCAACATTGGCAACAAAGCAAAATTCTCATGTGACGCTTAAAAAAATGTTACAAGTATATGTAAGGTATTCACTTTTGATCAGGTTTGTACTTAGCTATTACTGGCACTTTTTCAACGAACTCCGAAGGAGTCGTTATTGAATTTGGGAAGTCTGTTTGTTTGTATGGCTGTGTATATGTATGTCCGCATTTTTTGTCAAATTCTGAAATTTTGACTTCAGATTTGGATTCTACATCAAAAACTAAAGGCAACGTGGTTTCTTCGTTTTTTGATAACTCTTCGGGAACATGGTCAAAATGGCGGCGGAAAATTGGAAAATTTTCAAAAACTTTTCTTTTACTTTAGAATCGTATTCTACATCAAAAAATAAGACAAACGTGTACTTTTAGTTTTTTGATATCACCTCGGGAACATGGTCAAAATGGCTGCCGAAGTCTGAAAAAAGTAACAAAACGGAGTTCGGCCTGGTTATGCTTTGCATTCCCAGATGTTTTGTCTTGGGAAGTTTACATTTGAACTCTAACATCTATATAATTATATAAGAAACTGAAATTTCCACAAATAAGAATTTTAATTTTTGAACGCCTACATTTTGACAATTGTTTAGGACCGATCTTCGAAAATCTTTTAAATACCAACCGGTCAAAAATACGAAATTTTGAAAAGCTTTGTTGCTATTTTGTGCAGCCATTCTCGTTATTTCTCAAACTTTTTCTGGCAAAATACACTTCTCAGAAAAATTAACACAAGACCTTTTATAACTTTTATAATTTTTGTGCATCCGAATTAGGTTCTATGTCAACTCTATCATCCTGGCATTTTAAACTTTTTTTTTCGAATTATGCTTTAGGATGCACCCTGGCTATAGTTTATTACAAAATGCATAGTCCAAATGTGAATTGTTTTAAATTGCTACATAGCTATCCGTGGTTTTACTTCAAGAAAGTCGAAACCTTCGTTCTGCCAAAAACGGAAAACAAATCAGAAGGCAAAACTTTTTAAAAAAATGTGCGTTGCGTAAACGGATTTCTATTACCAGAGCCCTCTTAAACGATTCTGATAAGGCTACTCGAGCCCAGATTTATGATCAGACTGATGCCAAAAACCTCTGCGTAAGCTTCGATTAACCCCCCGTCTAACGTTCGCCCAGAATCACATACATTGATTGGTAACTTTGCCACTAAACCTCTGTACTCTTCATCGATGAGTTTATATTCTGTCTGATACGAGGTGGCAAACGTTTAAAAGCACAAAGATAGATTCGAGTATCATTTGTGATGTTGCATGACCATATGGAGCCAAGATAGTGGCAATTACTGGCCATTTGAACGCCCACCGGTACATCTACAAAAATCTAAACATTTATGTCACATCAAGTGCAGTTGAAATTCGGTTTATTCTTATACAAGATAATGCACAGCCTCATAGAGCTAACGTAACCAGGAACTTCTTTTGCAGAACTAGAGAATCAAGTCAAGGAGTCTAATTACTCCTGAGATGAATCCAATTGAGAATGTTTAGAACTTAGTGGTCAGAGCAATTGATAATTCAGAAACTTTGCAATAGCTCTAAGACACACCACAAGAAGAATGACGTCTGATACTTCAAGACGATCTACGTAGATTGATTAGCAGGACTTAAATTTTATTACTTGATCAACTGTATGATAACACAGAATCTGGAGGAACTATAAACAATTTTGACTTAATTTGTGTACTATACATAATGTTATTTTCCTACTTCGTAAATAAAATATTGAGATTTATAGAGGCGTGCGTTAATCTTTCTGAGCAGTGTACATCTTCATTACAAATTCTCAAATTTATCTCCCGAAAAATTTTATCTGTCTTTGGAAATCAACACAAACTTGTTAGTTAATGGTGTAAAATCTATTTTACTTTTTCAAATACGAGGATTATCCCAAAAATAAGGTCTTCAAAGCGCTGGGACCTCAGGGAAACTTTTAGCACGGCTGTTGGCCACGCTACCGTGTTTATTGCTTCCCCCACTCTCAAACAAGACATCGCTCAGTCCGCTGGGCTTTTTGGCTTTTTGGCCGTTTTGGCTCGACAGCCGTTCGTAGTGGAGCTCCCGCTTGCCGCTACCGCCAGGTGCAAAGTTCGTCCAGTTATTCGTGCTTTGAACGCAAAAGGCGTTTAACCTATCTAAATTAAACGCATTAATGTCAAAAACGTCAGAAATTGAGTTTACACCGGGTCGTACGGAAATTCACGACGAGGAAAGAAGCGGGAGACCGTCAACTCCCGACAAAACAGCCGCGAAGATTGAACAAATCATTTTGATTCCTGAGGTCTCTCGAAGCACTATTCATAGAACTTTGGCAACTCAATTTATTAATTTGCTATCGTTAGCAAACTTATTGTGAGGCTTTTAGTAGTGCCTTTTACTAGGAAATTTGAGCTATATGAAACTGAATCCATTGAGGCAGTACATACTTTAAAGACGGCCAGAATAATATTTTGGGTTGCTCAAGTCGAATAGTTAAGATCCAAAATATGCACCTATTGAAAATTTGTAAGATGTAGTATCTGACAAAGGAGTGACGAGCAAAACTAATGGTAGATGATAAAACATAAAGCTTGTTGTAGTTCGAGAGCTCTAGTTTGAACAATCTTGAGTATGCACTGTTGACTTTTTATTCGGATAAGCTTCATTCCATTCTAACTCAAATAGCTGTAAAATAGGGTGTTCCAAAAAACCATGAACATAGAGCTACCACAGATACCTGGAATCAAAATAAGACGATTTAACCCAACTTATGTTCTAAAATCTACTGATTATGCGATACAGGATGTCAAAGTTTTTAGTTTTTTCAATATTTCAAGAACAAGGTGAGATATCGGGATGAAATCTTGCATATGCTTGTTATTCTAAGGTGCCCACGATTTTACGTATTTTTGTGTTTGATATTTTTATCAGATGCGTGGAAATGGGCAGAGGGCTAACTTACTACTCTAAAAAAAAAACGATAGCGCCACTGAAAAATTAAAGAATTTCTCTATTCTTGAAATTAAAAATCGACTTGACAAAGAACGCGCTTTTGTATTTTTGTCGTAAATACTTCATTTTCTAGTAAAAATGGATTCTTCAAAATCATTAAAATGTAAGGTCATATGCTGCCTCAAAAACATGATGCAATTATTTGCATCGTATTCGTTGACAGAAACTAAGCCTACTATGTCATAAAAGGTTTTTCCTTATAGTCTCCGAGATACAGGGGTTCAAATTTAATTTAAAATTTCTTGTTTCTACGTAATTAAACTTTCATGCCCTGTATCTCGAGTTAGCCGTTGAGTTTTAGTGATTTTGAAAAATGAAAATTCTCAGTGGCGTAATCGTTTTCATTATAGTAGCGAGTTAGCCTCCTTCTCATACCCCGCCTCTGATAAGGATGTCGAACACAAAACCATGTAAAATCGTAGGCACCTTTAGAGTAACAAGCATGTAGAAAATTTCATTTCGATATCCCGTATCTCATAAACAGTGGACTTTAGGATATAGGTAGTTTGGTTGTTTGAGACATCCTGTATATCAAAAGCCAAACGACACGTCGTAGTCCAAATTCTGTTAATGATACCAAAAGGCAGATACAATCAAATTAAACAAATTTAGCTGTTTTCAGAAAATAAAATGGTTGATAAGAGATTCACATTTTTTACATTAAATACTTTTATCACTTAAGTGCTGATCTTACCAAATAATGTACTCGTAAAATTAAAATGATTTTATAATCATCAATTTACACCAACTAAAAAATAAATAACTGTATAGCTGGAAACCTACAATCTTTGCCTAATTTAAGAGATAATAAATATTTACTTTTGAACTAGACGGATTGCTTCTGTTTGTCGAAATAATTTAATTGACCAGGAATGCCAAGATCGATTGGAAATGGATCCTTAACAATGTAAACATTATATTGTTAGACTATATCAAGAGTAACTAATTGCATTGCAAACTCCGACGTGCAAAGTAAATTTGCCAACATTTTTTTATATATGAGGTACTAAAATTTTCGCTAAAATGAAATAAAGATAAATGTTAAAAATCTTTCATACGAAAAGAAAAACTCGCGAACAACCAATAGCACTTTAAAAGAAGACCGAGAAAACATTTAGAAGTTTAAAAAATGTAGGCTCTGATAAATTCCTTTATCATTTGACAGTTTGATAGCGTTTATTGGGCGATGAAAGCAATTTTATTGGAATTCAAGGAAGTCGAAGCTATCAAGGTAGCATAGGTGGTTATTTATTTTATCTATGTCATATTCACTATAGAAAAACATCAAGTTTTTTTTATAACGATAACATTGGCACCATCAGATAAGTTTTTATAGATATCAATGTTTTCTAGCAATTTCTGTGGATTGATAAAGAAGATTCTTAAAACGTTAGGTCAGACGGTCAAACAAGATAATAAATGGACCAAGAAGAATCTCAAAGGAACGTCGTAGTAATAACTAACCATTTTGTTAGATAAATTTATTGATATCTAAAGCGATTCAAAAGGATATGTTACATACACATAGATGTCTTACATAACAGTTTTGCATTCACAAATACACCGTCCCAGTGCAATTTTCTTCAATGCATTTACAAGACATAGTATGAAGGCGATGCACAAAGTACCTCCTATCTAAAAGTATAGGAACAAATGAAGTGGCAAGATAACAAGAAAAGTTCAGTTTTAAAACCGTAAGTAAACAGCTTTCGGAAAATAAGCTTACAATCTTTATGTATTCCATGTTCAAACCAGATCCATTTTATTCCAGCAATCGAATTTAAATAAAAATGAAGCAACAGTAACAATTACGATAAGATATGTAGTACGTCGTGTAAAAAGATATAACGTTTCTTTTAGACAAGGATATATTTGATTTGAGTTAACGTCGAGTTGACGATTAAAATAAGAAATAAAGAGGCCCCAAGTAATAGTTGGAGTAATTAAAGAGAAATCTGAATGTAGAAAAGTTAGGCGAGAGAATCACTATCCGAGTAACCTTCATCGTACGGACTCACTCTTTAACTTCACCTATTCACGGCTTTATTTTAAACGCGCTGGAACTTTCACCGCCCTTTTAAAGTTTGCATAACTTGGGGTTCACTCATTACCATAGCTGCAATTAGCGAACGAGAGCTGAATGCAAACTAGCTGAGGAGGCCTTTGAGGCACCCACTGCAATTAGAACATAAAAGACAATGTGACAGGAAAAAAGCAACGACACAGAAATAATAAAGAATGCTTGGATTAATGGTGCTTGCTTTGTTAGTGAAGTGGTAACATTATCCTTTAGGATCACACAATTTAACACTTTCCCTCTTTTGTGTTTTGTGAGTAATTACAATATGTATTTTGCAAAGTGTTTTTTCCTTTGCTCTTCGTTTCGGCATGTCGATAGGCTTTTCATTAGTTAATCATTGACGATCGTTGAATTTAAATTACAAACACGAATTATTACACAGAACACTGAAGCTAATTCTAATGGTCGATAATGAAATCAAACGTTAATTATTAAGCAGTTAACGTTAACGGCGTATAATACTATTCAATCAAAATGTAGCTACTAAATTCTGAATTTCACAAACAACATTCAATTACATAGCATTAAACAAAAACGATCACACGATTCTGTACCTTTAATGATTATTTTGTTTACTAGTT
>VTPC01082069.1:0-12479 GCA_011009095.1 Ignelater luminosus | reverse complement strand
GTCCTCTAAGAAAAGTAAATATCGGAATTTAATTAGTCATTCTGTTATTAGAATCTTAATTTATCTTTTCTAGGGTGCTCATTACTACGTGTATAAATTAACTCCTAACGCTACAAATTTTCCACCTCTTATACCGGAAGGAAAATGGAAGCTACAGATTGATTTTATGTATTTAAATCAATATATTATGTGGTCTGTTGAGTGGTATAATGGTGTTGAATATTCTATGTTTAAGTTTGAATAAACAAAGCGAGTTCAGCACTATAGTTCAGAAACTTAAAGATTGTACCAGTGTTTTAAACAGAGGCACATACAGTATCTATCAATTGTTATAATAAGTTAACAAGTTGTTGTATTGTTTGTTGCTATTCTTGTATGATTTTAAGATGACGGAATAAAGCACAATAAACTAAACAGTCTTTAATTGTAAAGCATACCTAGATATTTCGGCACATACTACTATTTGTAAACGAAACGAATACCCGACAGGATAGTGTCCATATTGTGACACTAGATTTATTTTGTTACTGTAAGCATACCCCCTGTACTGTGTTAACATTGTGACGAAATCTTTTACTTTGTTTTTTCTAATCATGACTACTAACCAATTAGTTACCAACTGAAGATTATTTGAAATATATTTGCTAACTCGTACCTCTCTAATAAAAACCAATAGTAAATTAAACATAAATGTAGATTCATTCATTCATTCATTCATCCATCTGGGAAGAGTATAAAAAATAGTTGCTGGCCGTGCACGAGCCCAAATATAAAATGAGAACATAACCGTGACTTTTATTCAGTTTGATAGACACAATGAAATCCAAAAACGCTCTCACAGATAACAAACGAATTGTAACGGGAAAATGCTCAAAAGTATGCACAAGTCCCGTCCAGACCAATAGAAGATGTTAAATCCCGTAGCTCATGCCGCAGATGGGGTGGATTCTCAAATAAACTTGACTAATCTCTCACAAAGAGAAGCTTACTGATTTCCAAAACTCTTATTAAATTAATAGATGGTCGTAAGAGAGGGCACCAGCAGTCGTAGATCGAAGGGTTCTGATGGTCGGTCACGCGACTACTCGTGAATCCGACACCCTGTATATAGGCTTCTTGCGAAACCTCACCCTGTGTGTAACTTACCTCGTGGAAGCTTTATTAAAACTCGCTTCAACGTTTTACAATTGAGACTCAACACAAACAAAAAAAAATAAACGGTATAAACACTGTATAAGCACTTAATTTGTCTTAACCAATTTTGACAAGGAAACCCTCTGAAGACTTCTTCCTTTTACAAAAAAAAAGACCAAGAAAGAAATACCAGATTGATATTTACTTCTCCCTTGAACAAAGGTATCTAGTCTATAAATGAAATTTGGACTAAGCACCACCGTGCTTTTTAATAGCCAAACGAACAAAATAACGAAATTAATGCTGCTTATCTGGACCAGAGATCCACTTACAAAAAAAAAAGAACACAAAACGTAAATAATCGACTTTTCTTATATTTATCAAAACAATAATCAAAATGGATTAAACACACACAAACAAGAATATAAAAATAACAAAATAACACTACAAAAGAATATCAATAAAAGGTATGAATTAATCTCTTCACTGGAGAACAAAGTTGATACACAAATAAGAAAATAAAAGTAAAAAAAACATGTTATTACAATAAACAAAAAGAAAATTTTGAAATAGCAACAAATAAACTTTATATCTAATAACAAAAAAACAGTAGTCAAAAGTTATTATTTAGGTTGCAATAATTTAATCAACACCAGCTAAAATTACCTGAGAACGTTCCTGTTACAAATTAGTTCAAAATATTGATCGTGAATATTATAATTTAATGAGAAAATCAAAACTGATCTTGCCTAAGCAAGGTTTTCGTATGGAATATTTCGCAAATTCCACGTTCTCCTAGTCTTTTATCAAATAAAACAATCATAAGAACTCAAATAACAAAACAAAACAGGTCTTTCTTACTATAATGGTAATCTTCCTTCCAGGTGTTATATGCAGGTCTCTGATTTCCACGATAGCAGCTAATCCATGTGGTATTTGACGCAAAATTTCACGTTCACCAATGTTCAAGGGAACTTAGGTTTCAACCAACAATCACTGTTGTTAACGATAACCAAAAAGCACAAAAAAAACAAAATCCAAGTGTTTATACACAAACTTTAAAAATAACTAAAACCACTTTGAGTCTCAAACGCTCTTTAACTTTACTTAGTCCATTCGGATCACGGAGCTTCCAAGATGTAAAACACACAGATCGACGCTTTACGGGACGGGAGGTTTCTGTTCTCGACAGACCCTTTAACGTTGCACCAACGGAACCAAAATTATTGCGTTTTTACCCTCTACAATTTCTGCTTCCTGGAGGACACTAGCATAATTATATTTGGGTTGTACATTCCCCACGATAACGAAATTTTTAAGCCTTGCTTTTGGTAAACAAACCACTTTCTTCCGCGACTATTGCGCGTCTCTGACACGAAGAAATTACAATTTCTCCAGTCCGATCTCTTTTCTAAGAAGATCGCTTCACTTAATTTGGTTTAAATCCAATTAGGGGATGTAGAGGTAGACGCCGAAAATTACCACGCGTTGGTTCAAGTCAACAGCTATCAACGTAATCCCTTACCTCTGCGTTCTTTGTTACGCAGATCGTACTTACGGAAGTGGGGTTAGAAAGTCAGATGCACACCCTAATAGGTCAAAATATGAATATTCTAATGAGACAGTGGAAAATTTCCATTGTAGATTTACCAGCTTAAACCTGGCTCAATCGAGACGGTGCGACTTTAACTTTTGCGACTAAGATTCCCAGAAACCTGATAATGGAAATCAACGAAAGACACGTCTGGGTGTCTAGACCGCAAAGTTATCAATTCTTTAAAATAACATGGTAACAAACATTCGTTTAATAAAACAATTTAGATATTGCGCGTCAAGAAAACAAATATCTGAACGAAATTGAAAGACAGGGGCAGATTTAGTGCAAGTTTTAAAATAACATTACAGAATGTTTAATGTAAATATGGTAATGCAGGATTTGGATATATGGCGCTTGAAGAGACCGTGATGGTTGGTCGAATCGTTGTATGCACATGGTTGGTGATGTTCTAACTTCACAATGGTTGTTCGCTCCCGTGGGCGGTGCTTTGTTGTTGCTTTAGTAAGTAAAATGTACAAAGTGATGATATCCCATAGCCTTGCTAAGAGCGTTAGTCCAAGATTCAAAGTTTTGATGAGCGCTAGAACGAAGATATGACTGTCTTGTTTTACAACTAGAATCTTCGACTATATTTTAATTCTGTGATCAGTAAGCCGAAGCTACCTTCTATAATCATTCCTAGTTTTAATGTTAAATTCTAATTGATAGTGGAGCCTCAAACTCGATTATGAATCCAAGACCAGCCTGGGAACTTTTTCAAAATTACTTTTTTAACAAATCCTTTTCAGATAAGAGATTACACCAAATTATATCTAGTGATCAAAGTATAGCATATCAAGTCTTAAAAGAATTTGACATAAACGATAACATGGAGTTTCACGTACTACAGTAGCACTATAGGTTCGATTTCCGAAACAAGTATTAGAAGTAAAAAGTATCAAAATTCCTTTCTTTTTTTAATTAAATCCGAAACATTTTAAACCATTTAAACAAATAGCGAACAATTACATTAGAATTCCAGTAAATATTGACAAAGCTCAAATTATCATACAAAGGTTTCTAGAAAAATTTCTTCAAATAGTTAAGAAAAACACAGATACAATTTAGTAAATGGTTTTTATTGTTTTTCAAGATATTCGTCTTTAGCATCAATATCCTTTTGTATACGTTTAAACCAATTTTCGAAGCATTTTTTCCAATCTGAAGTTGATATCTCAAAAACCAGTTACCTGAATGCCTCAACGGCTGCTTCAGGCAAAGAATAACGCTTACCACGCATCTTGTTTTTGATTGTCGGGAACGGAAGAAACTCATTTGGTGCTAGATCAGGCGAATACGGACAATGCGACATCAATTTCACTTTTCCACTGGCTAAAACGTCGACAGTTTGTGAAGTTGTGTGGGCCCTGGACACTTGCATTGTCATGGTGAACAGGGATGCGCTGATTTGGATTGTTTTTTTCTGATTTTACCGATGACTTCCGGTAAACAAATTGTTGCGTACCAATTTCTTCAATCCTCTAAAGTTATGGTTGCCACATGTTCAGAAATACGAAAGAAGCAAGCAATGATTTGAATGACCTCTGTTGAGTTTCTACAGCATTTCTTTCCACCAGTTTATACGATTCTTTACTCAAATTATATGGAATCCAGCAACTGCAAAGCTTCCGCACGTTTAAATAGTCCTGTAAAATCGTCTGTATTGCTTTCATGTCAATGCCCAAGGTGACTCATATTTCACGGTATGTTGCTCAATCATTCCACGCATAGCATCAACGTTAGTGGCAACAAGAGACGTGGATGGACGACCTTTATGAGATTCATCACTGAGAAAAGAACATCCAGGCTAGAACTCAGCAAACAAATTGCAAACAGTTCTATTCGATGGAACTTCCTCACCAAAAGCCGCATTAAGCCGTTCGATGCATTGTTTGAGTGTTAAGTTGCTTCAAAAATCGTAAAAATCATTGCTCAAGAATATTCACGCGAGAGTTCTATTTTTTCAAAAAATTACTTTTTTCACAGCACTATGTAAACAGAATTGGGTTCGACAGTCAATGCTACTGGCTCCGATTGCCTACATGCTTTTCAGCATTGTAAAGACTCGTTAACCAACGCCCCCGTACTAGCGTACCCTGACTTAAATAAAACGTTTACTATCACGACTGACTGTATCATAGAAGTCTGCACGAGCCGTGTATGATGGTCATGCCTTTGCGCGGGTCTGCCCAGAACTCCGGTTTAGGTCGGGCCAGACCTCAGTTTTTAAAGGGTACTCCGGACCTATCTGGTTGCCTGGTTTTATAGGGCCTGTCGGGTTACTCAGCGCTATCTAGTCTTCTGCCCCTGTATGTCGGGTCGTTCTGGCCTTTTAAATAGTTCAGGTATCTTGAACCTGTAACGCTTTCCGGCAATGTCAAGTTTCCTGGCGTTGTCGGTTAACCTGGACCTGTAGGGTGTCCCGGACCTATCGGGTTTCCCGGCCCTGTCGTGTTTCCCGTCCCTGACGTGTTTTCTGGACCTGTCAGGTCATTCGGAACTGTCGAATCGTTCAGGGATCTCGGACCTGTCAGGCTTACTAACCCTGTCGAGTCGTTCGGGCTTCCCGAGTCGATATTTTTTGTCAGATTCGTACTTCTCCGAAAAACTGCATTCATAGTTTTGCAGCAGCCCAGCTTTAAGCCCACAACTAATTAGGGAAACGCTGAATTTCGACATTTGTCTAGATTATTCTAGAAGGAGTATTTCCTAAAAAGTTCTTAAGTGTCCCCAGCTTGCTTCCCTCGCTATGCCCGGCAAAACATTAAGATTATAGGTGCTTAGTAATTTCCCCCAACTTCGAACCAGTTAATGTTTCCTGACAAATGGTTCCTTGAATTTTGCTACAAAAAAATACTGGTAATATTTTGTTATATTACAAACAAACAAGCAACCAAAAACATTTTGAAAAGTCACATAGTGTTTACAGTGCTTGCAGCCAAGATTTTTCTGACCATAAGTTTACAGAAACTTCAAGCTACAGAATGTTGTTTACATTGGCATTGTCAATTAGAAAATATAATTTTGATTTACATACTGTAACATATGAAGTTTTAGAGTTGCAGTGTGTACTTTTTCTTTACAGAACAGCATCATTTAAATTTGAATAAACTGTAAATTAATAAAGTGAGATTAAATTTAACGCAATAAAAAAATTATTAAACATAGAAATATTAAAAAAGAATAAAGAAAAAACATTACATGAAGATTGTAAAGGAACTTACCAAGCGATGCAAAGAAATCCTGAAAAATCCACAGAGTTTGTGTCCAGAAGCTAAAATTTAAAACAGCAAACGCATGCAAGAAAAAAGAACCATTGTCAACTCTTTTTCTTCTTGTAGACTAAATTTCAGATTAAGGTTTAAATCATTCAATACTGTTATAAAAACAGTTTGGAATAGATCTTAAAATCTACCAACGTTGAAAAATGTTTTAAAAATCTGAATGAAGAACAAAGATAAGTTAGGTTTTAAGAGCAACCCAGTGACGTACCTAAGGGAAAGCGGAAGGGGCGGTCCACCCCGGGCCTCATCTTGTAGAGGACCTCCAAATGGGCCATTAATAATTATACAAATTATACAAAGAAGTGAAAATAGAAGAAGTATATAAATTGGGAAATAGAACATGTTTGGTAAAAACAGGAAGCAAGGAAGATAAAACGAAAGAATGAAAAACAAAAAGAAACTAACACAGATTATACATGAACAAGTATATATAAACAACGATCTAACAAAAGAAAAGATGATTATATAACACGAAATCCGAAATAGAACAAAAGAAGAAATAAGCAAGGACAACTAAGTTAAAACCAAATACCAAAATATTACTGTACAAGGGCAAATATGGAAATTGAACAAAGGCAAGCACATCCTAAAAGAAAGTCTAAAGGACTACCAGAATACACAATTATAAAACCGACACAGAAAACAAAAACAACGAACAAGGACAACGAATCAAATTTGCTACAAAAAAACAACTAAATATCATAGGATACAAATCTGAATTCTTTCTCGGCTGCTGGAACTTCCAAACAATGAACGAAATAAGCAAAACCGAACATATCTCGAGAAAAACGACAAAGTACAAAATTAAAATACTCGTGCTTAGCGAAATTAGGTGGAATGGAATAGGAAATATGGCACTTGCAAATGGAAACCAAATACTCTACTCAGGATATGAAGACGAAACCGCAAAAAAAAGGGAGTAGATATTATGATAGATAAATCAATTGAAAAAAGCTTACTGGAACGGGAAGGCAAAACAGAAAGAGTAATATGAGCACAGTTTAAAGGGAAATACAGAAATATAACTATTATAAACGTCTGTAGCCCTACAAGTGATAAAGACAATCAAACTAAAGATATCTTTTATGAGGAACTCTAAGCAAACTGGGAGATTATATAACGGAAACAACCGAGGGACATAAGATTATTAATAGGCGATCTAAAGGCAAAAGTTGGTAAAGACAATAAAGGCAAGGAAAACATAATGGAAAAACACGGAATGGGGAAAATTAACTAAAATGGCTCTAGACTAAAAGACTTCTGCTTGACAAATAATTTAGTTATTGCGGGTACCTTATTCAAACACAACGACAATCACAAAGCAACTTGGATATCACCTGGAGGTATCTATAGAAACCAGATTGACCATATAATGATTAAAAGAACATGGAAGAACTCCCTATAAGATACAAGAGTGATGAGGGGTGCAGAGGTAGGAACAGACCATCAACTTCTAAGAGCCAAAATAAAAATAAGCTTGAAGAGCAACAACATCCTACCGGTACGCATGAAATTTAATGTTGCCAAATTAAAAAAAAAATAAAAAAATACTGGGGGAGTATAAGAAAAACATGCAAAAGAATATCGGAGAAATTAAGCCACGTAGAAACCTTTCGGTGAAGAACATTTGGCAACATTTCAAAGATGCAGTAAAGAAAAGCGCAAAAGAAACAATTGGACAAAGTCGGAAAACAAACACCATGGATAACAAACGCTACATTGAATACAATCGAAAAGAAGAAAAGAATAAAAAGGATATGGTTGAATACAGAAGACGAAACAAGAAGAAAACTAGATACATAGAGAATATTGGAATAAAAATAGAAAAGTTAAAAAAGGGCAAGAAAAGATAAGAGAAACTACCTTGGAAAGCTGTTAGAAGAAATAGAAAAAGTAGCCCAAAGAAGAGATATAATAATACCTATACGAAATAACAAAAAACATTACGGGGAAGAGAACCAAGCCAATTAAGTAATAGAATACAAGGGGCAAACGGAGAAATACTCAAAAGCGAAGGCAACATCATAAAAAAATGGACAGAATACTTTGCTGAAATGCACAAGAAGAAAAAAACAAGAGGTATAGATGAACTAGAAAGAAGCGAGCTGCTAAACATAAACCAAGACGAAATTACAATGAAGGAAATTCAGAAAACAATTGACAGTATGAAGAATGGTAAACGCGCAAGCGTGGATGATATCTCCATAGAACTTATTAATGCAGAGAAGAAAAGATCTGTAGAAATCTTACACATCCTCATGAACAAAATCTGGAATACGGAAACGATACCAGAAGATTGGTCGCAAGGAATAATTATAAAAACTCCAAAAGAAGGAGACCTCGCACGATGCGAAAACTCGAGACCTATAACCCTTCTATGCATGGCTAGTAAAGTATTGTGTGAAATAATATTAAACAGAATGAAAACTGTGGTAGACCAGAGACTAAAGGAAAACCAGGCAGGTTTCCGAGAAAGGCGCGCATGCGTAGATCAAATATGCACATTGAGGATAATACTCGAGCGAACAAAAAAAATAGGAAAAAGTATCTGCATCAACTTTATAGATTTCGAGAAGGCATTTGACTCGGTAATGAAAGAGAACATGTGGAAAATTCTAGACACATATGGACTACCAAAAAAAAAATAATAATAAAGATGATAAAAATTATGTATGAAAACTTTTCAACAAACGTAGAATATGCAGAAAAACTGTCCTAAAAAATTATGATTAACACAGAGGTTAAACAAGGGTGCGTTTTATCACCAACTCTATTCCTTATCATCATAGACTGGGTGATGGAGAATACAAGAAATAATATATCCGGAATAAACTGGGGCACATTTAACAAACTTGAAGACCTTGAGTTTGCGGACAACATATGCCTAATAACTAGAAAGAAAAACCAGATGCAAAGAAAAACAATGAGACTCATAAAAGTAGCAAAGCAAGTTAGTCTTAAAATAAATGAGAAGACAAAGATCCTAAAAAACGGAGAAGAGGATGGAAAAAGTATAAGCATAGAGTTAAAAAAAGGTTGAAACATTCTGTTACTTAGGAAGTGTAGTGGATAAGACGGTAGGCCCTCAAACAGACATAAGAAGGAGAAAGAACAAGCTCAAAAGTCGTTTTAATATGCTCAGCAAAATATAGAGATCAAAAAATATCACAGTTAAAACAAAATTACGTTTATTCTAAACCAACGTTAAGAGCGTATTACTGTACAGTGCAAAAACATGAGCATTAAATAAAGAAAGTATACGAATATTGCAAACATTCACTAATAAATGTCTAAGAAAATCCACCAAATATTCTGGCCCGATAAAATAACCAACTTAAGGTTATGGGAGATATCAAACGAAGAAAGAATAGAGATAAAAATTAGACACAGAAAAGGGGAGTGGATTAGGCATACATTAAGAAAACCACACAACAACGTAACTAAACAGGCACTAGATTTCAACATAGGAGGGAAACTGAAGAAAGATAGACTACACGATACCTGAAAAAGAAACCTTTTAGGGAAATACAGCAACTAAACATGTCATGGGGAGAGATAAAACATACAGCTCAAAATCGACAAAAGTGGAAGGACTCAGCCAAAAATTACACAGAACGGACTCCATTCAAGATGAGTAGAGGTTGCCGCTCTATCATCTATTTACTACAGGCAAATTAAACACCTCCCGGTGTGCCGTTTGCTCCTTATGAAACTACAGGTCGAAGAGCAAGAAAATTATACAAATCCGTAAATCTGAACAAAATTTACGGTAGAAAGTGTGTCTAACAGTAATGTAAAATATAGCTGAGCTTATCATTTAATAAAACTCAAGTTGCAATAGTTTGAACCCCTACGCTTAGGTCTATTTCAGCAACGAAAGTTTTCCTGTGAAATATCATTTATATTATAAAAACCGTTAATTTTTGTAATTTTAAAGCATTGGTAGATTGGATGTGTGATCGTAAACACGCAAGTGCGTTCGTGTAAAACTTGAATACGGGGCCTTATTTGCTGTAGGTACGCCAATGGAGCAACCACTTGTTACCAGATTCTGTCATATAGCTGTCATTTCATATTTTAAAATGACATGCAATGATTAGAATAACGAAATTTCACTAACTAAAGGTTTTTAAGATTATTGCTTAATTTTCTACCTCGTTTAAATATAAAACTATAAAAAGAAATAACCGCACATGCATTTTGGTTTTTTTTGTCCTTTAGAAATGTTAATCCGATATCAATTTTAGTAAGTCTTTCACTAGGACTTCTTTCTATTATTTTCTTATTTATCAATTACATTTTACTACTCCAAGACAGCAAAATATATTATACATCTCTTAGATATTTTTTCCATTGTTATTAATCTGAATTTCTTTCCTGATTTTTAAAAGTCGATATTAAGAGTCTCGTTCCTTTCGATAGCAGAATATTTTTATATTGAATGGTTTAGACTGTCTATTTTTCATTTAATCAAGCCTTGGTTTTTGTGAAAAGGCATCTTTTAGAATGGGTTTCATTTATATTTTGAATTTCCAAGCGTGTAGTTAGGCCGTTAAATTACATTTTATATATGTAATATCTTTCCCTTCATGTATTCTCTATTGAGTTTCTTTATTGAAAAAGAGAGTGCATTTGGATATGCTGTTAGCGTATTTCTGGCGAGATCTTGAGAGTCATCTCAGCATCAGTGAACCCTGTTCTAATTTATTTATTTTTCATTTTAATTAATTAACCCGTGCTTCATGATATCGGTCTTAACATTTGTTTTTTCTATGCATTTCTGAAATTTTCTCATTGTCACGAAAAAAACTTAATTTTTCATGCCTGGTCTCGGGCGATAACCTTGATGTTTTGGTTTTCCTTTCTTTATAACTTTGCGTTTTTCAAGATTTCTACTATTAGCGGGTTCTTTAATAATTTTACTCCATGTTGGTTCCAAAATCACCCGGACTGGTTAGGTTTTCCGGTCTTTAAGTCGGACAAATTTCGGTGAAGATTCTTCAATGCCAACCGACGCCGTTGTGTTTAGCAGCCTATCACTACAGAATTTTCTCTCTCCTACTGTCATCTGGGAAAACCGCAGTCGTCTAAGTGACCTGGTGAATGTAGGACAGATGTCTGTGACCTTGATATCAAGTGCCCTATAGAGTTGGTGTAGTGTTTTTCCGTTTGCGGAAGGCTTGGTGAGTGATTTTACAAGTGGATTAAATTTTAGGATCGGCCCCGATTGCTGGGCGGTAAGTTTGAGTTCTTTTACCATTCAGGGGGTTAATTTCTGTTGTCTACTATCAGGAATTTAGCTTTAGTTTGCATGCGCATGTCCACACTGAGGTCATCCATCGTTTTCTGCCGTCGTCGGCAAGGACGTTTCCCGTGCTTTTCCGCAACGGAGCGTCTTGTTGAGATCTCCAGGCACTTCCTTCTGCTCTAACTAAATGTTTTTCTATATCATTAATTCATCTACTGTAGAAAATTAACATTTTTCAAATGTTATTTTTTCTAAATTTTGTTTAATTCCAGTTATAGGTTTTTTACAAAAAATACAGTTTTGAAGATTAAGCAGAAAATACTAACAGCTCAAAAGCACGTACTTACTAGAGTTTTCTAAATAACTATTTAATATTTATATTGATACCATAATATGTTGTTTGGTTTTTGTTTGGCTACAAATAATGATGTTAAAAAACGAATCCTTTCTGTTTAAGGTTCGTTAATTCTAACTTTATAATGAAACACACAAAACAGACGATTCATTAGTATGATGTTCTTCATGATAATATACAAAAAGTAAAAAAGCATCCGCTGTTTTTCAGAGGAACTGGAAAATAATTATGTAGTAGACTCCAAAACTACAAATTACCTCACTGAGATTAGTCTACATCAGCAACCAAACGACATAGAAGTTTGCAAGACAAAACGACTATTTGTGAATGCTTTAAAATATGAATATTTTTATTCATATTATTAAAATCTTAATTGCTTTACCCTGCTTGATTTTACCCTTCAGTTGTATTGTAAGTACGACTTATTTTATATCTGTAAACGTTTTACTTTCTGTATTTTTTAGCAAACCTTGTATAAATTTGTGCCCGAACACTGCGAAGTTACAAACATTAACAAAAGTTTGGTAGACATGAAGACTGGAAAATGTTACAAACTTAGCAGGTCCGAATTGTATTTAAATCTCAGTTTTTATGTGAGGGTAGACGTTCTAGATGATGATATGGCACAAGTAAATTCAAATGAAATTACAATTTCCATTTAGTTTTGTTCTTATAAATCAATTTTAAGGTGCTGATTACTGGTTATCAATTCAGGAGTAATGAATATAGAAAAGGCCCTATCGAGTTCATGATGGGACTGTGTTCATTCCTTTTATCTAAAGATTTTGATACACCGCACATGTTATCCAATTCAAATGCCAAATGTCCTCTAATAAAAGTAAGTATCAGAATACTTTTTAG
>VTPC01082051.1:0-10180 GCA_011009095.1 Ignelater luminosus | reverse complement strand
GATTGAGTATTCTTTCCTGGCACAATCCACAGATGGTTACAAACTCGGTTAATGTTTTACCTTCCTACTTGTACTACATTTATAGTATTGTCATATTTTCTTTTGATAATCTTAACCATCTTGTTGCATACTTTCCTTCCTCTCAGTTACTCTCCATATGTCTTCCCCCGCAAGCTGTCGAACGACGTTTGGTGCCAAATATGATTTTTCAAATCAGATTTTTTAACCTATATTAGTTACCATTAGGAATAACTTCCAATACTTAATTTAAAATAAATTATAAATCTATTTTATGTAACTGTTTGCTAAATGTATCTAGAAATGTTACATTAGAACCTTTTTTCATGAAGTTTTACAACATTGTTTGTAAATTTAATGCAATTAAGATCTGCAATCAAAACTTAATGTTTATTGTTTGATTCTGAATACTTATACCATTTAGATCTGTAAAAGCCGTTCAAAGTTAATTTTCTTTATCAAAATTCCAATAGCAGTTAATAACCTTTTGTTAGAAACGAAGAAGTGCATGGTATCGCAGTTGTGTTTCACGCCAAATTCTTTAATTTTGGTACTTTAAGAAGGTAGGTAATAAAAATGAAGCAAAACTTAAAATAGTTTTAGCATTAAAGAAATTTACAGCTAAAATTCATTACGTCCAACAGAAAAAGCAAATACTTATTTTTGTATTAAGTGCGGAAAATCAGTGAATTTTTTGTAGCGCATGAGAATGGCATTTTTTGCCGAGACCGTTAGGTCGAGGCAAAAGTCATTCGAATGCACCAAAAAATCACTGATTTTCCTCATGAAATTCAAACAACATTTTTTCTACAACCTTCAAACATTATTATGTGAATTTTTGGAGTAAATTATACAAAACAAGTGTGCAATGAAAATGCAAAATAATAAGTATTAATTTGCAAAAATAAGCAGAGTTACCTAATGTGTCATTTTTGTTTTTTTTTCTTGCACATGTGTCTGAAACATATTTTTTGCGCACATGGGCACGAGCTTGGGTATTGAGAAATATGTCTGACATAAGTAAAAACAATCTACATTTTTATGTCTCTTGAAACAGACATAATCTCTGATTGCGCTCTGATTATCGCATACGACGTCGTCAAAGATAATGATCGAATTCGATTTTGCATCTTTAGGTGGCACTATGTCGGCGTTGTCGTGATACTCGAAAAAAACCTGCATTGCTTATAGGTTTTAAGAGGTTTTGTAAATACTTGTATATGGGTTGATAGAGAGATTTACTGTATAAATACACGTTTTCGAACCGTAAGCCGTTGGAGTATTTTAGCAGACTTATTAACTTGGCTTTTCCAAAACCGGAACTTTCTACAATGAGACCGTGCTTGCATCTTGCACCTAACAAAGGGCTATGTTTGAAAACCTTCAGTGTCGGAGCATAGTTGTCCAGATTGCTTATGGGCAAACGTTCTCGCTGGCGTTGCAAGCTCACCTTCTGCTCCATGTGGTAACGGTGAGAGACCTTTTTTTGTACTGCGTTTTATGCCTTTCATACTTCATATATAAGAAATCTTTTGTAAGTCACTACAGTCGTCGTTTGTTCGCCGAAGATGTATGTTATAATGAGACGTAGGTCACAAAGGTCCCACAGTCATCAATTTACCAGAGGTAGGAAAAGCGTTGGTTTAATAAATACTCTCAGCAAAAAATGTCCGGTCGAATTACATTTGTCGGGATATAAATACTGTAAGCCGGGAGACAAAGAAATTAACTCTTTATACGAAGTTTGCAAAGTGCATGACAGCATATTCGTAATCGAACAACCTCGGTGGCCGACACAAAGCTAATCGTTTACTGGGAGAAAAAGCGTGGAATCAAGTTTGCTCTAAAGACACTAGTTTTGGAGAAAAAGCGGCTGCCTTAACCATAGCCGAAATTATGTAGGGAAAACCAAGTTAGAAATGGGAGTTTGCAGATGCAAGGCGAGCCGCGGTAGGGTAAAGAAGGATAGACTTATACCGTTCAACGAAGCTGTTCGCCTAACTAGAAAACGTATCAGTGAAAAAGTATAAACAAAGTAGTTAACAAAGGCTGCTCGACGTGCCGTTGCCGATTTAGGAAAAATAGTTATACGTGCATTGAAAAATGGTATCGTTCCGATTCCCAAAAAAGGTGGTTTCTTACCGCTCATTCCCGTATTTGGGGGGATCGGAGTCTTGGGATCTTTAGATGGAAGTGCGGCCGCCATCACCATGAACGTGAACCGTGATACGGCAATTCAAGTAGCCTTTCAAAGTTGGGAAACTCACATCTACTCTGCGATATCGCAAACTAATAAACACATATGGTCTATTAAAACATCGACTGGTCTGGTTCAGACAGGTCGGGACGGTGACGTCACCAAGGATATGAGTAGATTTGACTCGTGTAATATACGGGCTGTAGAAGTGTATCTAAATTCGGCTAGATATTCCTAAAATGCATTGAATGTCAATTACACTTTAAACAATTTTTTTCGTTAGATGAAGCACATGCCAAATTTCAACGGCCTCATTATGCCAAAACTAATCAACCTTTACTCGCAAATTTAAAAGTACTGTTACTGTAACCGTCATTGACTGTTCTTGACAGAAAAAAGTTACTTAGAGTGGCATTTGAAACTAATGCAAACTTTGCTGCTAATACGATAGCGTATTGTTTAATTTTACTCAATCGCGTATTCATCTATAAATTGTTGTCGAAAGCTGTAAACTTGTCAATGTATAATACGTTGAAAAACCTAATCTAAATTCAGCGCTACCACGGCCGTTTAACATGATTGTTGTTGTGGACGTTCGAAATTTCATGGTTGCTGAGAAGAAGTTTTGTCCTAAAGAGCTGGTAGTTTACGATGGTCAGAGATGGACATACTATGTTTTCAGATTACCTTTTCCGTTCCGAGTGTTACCTCCGGCTCTGCAGAAACAAGCTAACTAATTGATTGATGGCTAACCATCACTGTATCGCTTGGAGCGCGGGTTCTATACAGGAGTACGTGTTTCCCAAGATCCTTAAAGAAGTAACCGCAACTACTGACGTTGCCTGCGCAAAGAGAAGAAAAAAGGTTCAATATTTACAATCGTTCCTCGATAAATCGGTCGTTAAACCCCAAGTGTTTTTATCATTCATTATTACCATGTATTTGCACTTCATCTAATGCTTTATTTTGTATAAACACTTTGCTATGCATTAACATTGCGAAAAATACGTCTTTTTAATAAGTATGATTACCACTATTACATCTGAAGTTATTCTACCTAAGCCATACATAATAAAAATGTTTAGAACATTACTTAATCACTACTAAGCAAAGCGTTCTAGACAGCTATGTTGTCTCTGCTCGCTACTTAGGACGCTACTCAACAACTCTTTGCAGTTCTGCATACGGTGCTTGAAGCAACACCGATCGCGCCCCATCTCCATTCACCTTGCTCTACGTGCTTTCTGGTAAGTATATAACCAGGTAACGGGTATACATCGGGTTTTGTGACTGCCTCCAATCTTCTCCCATAAAAACATTGTCGAAATACTTCGAACGTTTTCTTACCCATAACAATAGATGAACTCCACCCTAAACTTTAAGCTCGTATAACTCCTAGCTTCAACATTTTATCTACTTCCTAGTTTAGTTGCTTCAAAATGTAAGGCGACATAGGAAAATGGTTTTATTTAATTGGAGCAAAAGCAGCTGTTTATATGTTGTGAATAACCTTGTCAGCTTGACCCAAAGTCTCTTCGGTGATTTACTAAAGGACAATCAATTTCTCTAGGGTTTGCCTTCGAGAATCATGTAAGTTTTCTGTACTCTTATTCATGGCAGGAAAAGAAATGGTATGATATCCATGGCAAAGGCTGTCCACCCCTAAACTGAATGCAGTACCCAAATACTTAGCTTCAGGAGTCTTGGTCGTCTTATCAATAGTAACAGGTAGCTCCACAAGTCCCAAAACACTTTGTTTGCTTCCACTTGCCGTCTGAAATTCAACAAAACTCTTAAAATGGGTAACTTTCAGATCATACTTGTCTGTGAGGTAAACACCATTTTTCTAGTATCGTTTGATTGGCACCAGGATCTTAAAAGGGCAACCAATTTGTCGTTAACAACATTGACCTCCACAAACAAGCGCTTGGCTTCACGAGGCTAAATGAAGCTAGGCAGTATAATGGGCATGCTTGTAAAAATCCTTCAGAGCTTCTCTAGCCTTCCGAATCTTCGTTAGAATTTAATTTCAATGAGACGGTCCTAGTTTTTCTAGTCTTTCAGCATTTGGATTTTTTGGCTTACATCTCGGACATTCGCTGAAACGCTTACCAGGATATCCACATCTGAAACAAAATTTTTTAAAATCTTCCTGGCAAACATGATAGATGTGTTCCATTCTTTCTGGTAGGAAATGCGTTTTCTTTCTTCTTCGGTTTATCGCCTGCTATGGACAAAACACGTTTCAGTGGCTTCAGGTCTTGTTTACGCGCTAGATTAAGCTCCAGAGGAGACTCCTCAGCGGCTACAGGTTTTCAAAACAGGTTGTTTTGCCGATTGACATACTCCAGACGCTTGCAACGAGTAAATCAGGTTTTCCAATGTGTGAATTTCTATTGGGGCCAGCTGAGTGTTATAGAATGGTTGCAGGTTACTTTTTATTATCCTAAGCTGCTCTTTTTGACTAGGTGCTACGGATAGTCTTTTAAACAGGTTTTGCGTAACGGTTATGTGATATATGTCTCATGTTTTGCGAATTTGAGCCACTGTGCAGCAATATCGCATAGTCAGTTCATATTACGAAAATGTATTGTTTTTCTTTTTCTCTAACACCCTGTGTCTCGGTAATACTAAACTACAAGATAAAACTTTATACAAACCTGCCATAAAGCACTTTATCTAAAACACAGTTTGCAAAAACTTCATGCGCACCATTCTGCAAATGAATTAAATAAAAAACTACGCACTAACTGAAATAATAAACCACAACAGCTACATGCATTAGCCTTCCCAGGTTAGAAAATAAGGGTTCCATTATTTTACGAAGTTCGTCGACAGGTGTGTTAGCTTGCCGAATCCTGGGTCGAACGAGTTTGATGTATCGGATGGTTATGGCTATCATACGCGCTAAAGCAATAAATGTTAATGTCCGTTTGTCCTTTTTTCGGGCACTAGGTTGTTAGCTAGCGCCTTGATTTGTCTTATATTTAGTTACTACATGTTTTAGGTGTACCGGGTTCCGTTTTTCGTTTGTATTTGCTGTTAGGATTTTGATTGATGATTGAAGACAAATTGTTCGTGTAAGCTTTCTTTTGTTTTGAATATATTTCCATAGATGTTAGTTGTGCACTGGTTTAACGTACACCCCCTATCATCTACTTCAATGTATTTCAGCCCCGTTAACCTATTCTCATCGTACATTCCCGCCTCCATGATCACTTCTTTAATTAATGCAACCGTACCCAACCCGCCGATAGTACCAACTACCTACCATTCTTATTTCACATTTTCGAGTCAACTCAACCTCTTATATACCATAGCAAACACTATTTTTGTAGTAACCAGGAAACCTCTACTAATGACCACAGTACTTGAAGAAAATATTATACAATATGTATAATACTAATCAATATTAATTCCAAACGACTATCTTACACTTGTTATAGGTGCGGGAAATAATTTTAAACAAATTTTAGGCAAATTAAACAAACAATGTGTCCCTACAGGACAATTACAGTGTTTTTAACACCAGATAGTAATTTGATAAAGCATTTTAATTTTATCTTCAGATTTTCCAAGAAAATTTACCAAAATCTTACTCAAAGCAAGCTAACAATAAAACGCAACAATTCGCTTTGAGATCCGCTAATTGAATGATGAATGTCAAACTGCAAGAAACAATACAATAATGACAAAAAAGTGTATCTTGCGTGGGAGTTCAAATGGATAGAATTAACTGTACATTGTAAGGTAAATTTAAATTACAATCGATTATATTTGATCCTTTTTATACTTTCTTAGTTCAAGTTAGGATTTCTAGACAATTATGCGATAAAAATGGAACTTTTACACAGGACAACCTAATCCGCATTTTGGCGGATCTGCTGCAGGTGCTGTTGCTGCGGATGGTTGCCGACGGCAGAAATAACATAGCCCAGGTATTCGATCTTGTGTTTCTTGGGTTACATTGGAGACCATGTACTTGGAGACGCTTCGTAGTTCTTGGACTATATATAGCGATGTCGTCCACGAGCGCAAACTTGTGTAGGTACCCCAACAGGACCTCTGGTACCATGAGCCTTTGTAAAGTAGCGGGTGCTCCCTTGAGTCCAGATGGCATCACGCAAGACTGGTTAGAGGACTCCGTCGGAAGTGACAAAGAGGGTATGCTGGCGGCTGGTGGCCTTTAACGGTAGTTGGCAGTAACCGGACTTCAGCTCTATGGTCGAAAAGACGCGCACTTGGCCCAAGTCTGAGATCACCTCGTCGATAATGTGAAGCGGTGTCGCCTGTTGTGGGTCTGTTTGTTGAGCCTCAGGAAACGAGGCTGGCCGCTCTTCTTCTTCTCGATGACCACCGAAGATGCGAACTCTGTTCTACTTGGTCATTAATTATTTTTTTCTTCATCTCGAGGTACCTGTGCAGCCGTCTTCTCGCAGCCAGATTTTGTGTTGTGGTGTCTTAGTTGTCGAAGGTCGGCACTTTTCTTGAAAAATGTCTACAAAATCGTCGAGCACTTGATGGAGTTGCGCTAGGAGGTTGCGCGAGAACTCATGGTCAACGTTTGCGGACGACAATGACGACGGCACGTGTTACGGTGCACATCGAAGCTTACTTTGAACCGAATTATTGACTGGTTCTAGACGCCTAGATAGATGCCGCCTCGTGTAGTGTCAATGACCGCCTGCTGCTGCTCCAGAAACTGGTAGCCGAAGATGACCGTTTCCTGTCGGTCACCATGAAATTGGTGTTGCCGTGGAAGTTCCCAAACTAGAGTTGGAATCGCTGGCGGCTAGTCACGAAAGGTCCAGGGTCGGTGATGGCCAGTGACCTATGCGGAACTTTAAGCGAGGCGTCAAAGCAATCCCGGCAGAAATATTTAGTAGTTTGCTCCGGTGTACACGAAGAGCTGGACTAGTTTCCCCGCGAAAATGGAGAAGATGCGCGACAGTGGCGGTTTTGGTTGCTCGGGTTTTGAGGTCGCGGTGATCAGAGGTTCGTTGTGCTGAGTGTGCTGCTACCTCTGCTGCGGCGAAGGAGCTGGCCTGGTCGTTGCCAGCGGGTCCGATGAGGGTAAGATAGACTGTGGGCTTATCGGGTGTGGTGTCACGGAAGGCGGCGCCGACAGAGGCAAAAGGTGCAGAGCATCTGTCGGTGGGTGCGGCGGCGTCCTTACGTAGTGCTGTGCGACGGTTAGCTTGTGTCATCTCTTGCATCGGCGCAGGAAGGTTGGTTTGGAATCAGGCGCCACTGGGTGTCTGTTGGGTGTTCCCTCTCCCAAAAGGGATTGATGGTCCGTCGCCGTTGCGTGGGGACGGCTTGCCTGGAGCGGCGGTGTTCTGGTTAGTGGTGCGTGCATTGTAGGTGTTTATAGATCTTCGGGCCGCTGCACGGCTACTTGCCTGTTTCCCGTGCTGCCGTCGCGAAGGCGGCGCAGTTCCGAGCAGTCCCGATGGAAATTTCGCTGCGGACAAGGGTATAACACCTAGTCTTTTATTTATTCCACACGCAAAAGTGCAAAAGAAATAATTAATGAAATCACGAAGAAATTTTAATTTAAAAACTATAACCCTACTCTGATATGTGATGACTGATGACATAACCGCATCCAAATTTACTAATCAAATCTTAAGATTAAACACACTCAAACAGAAATTTGCCCACTAACAACTGTTCAAATTCCATAATCCTGCAATGAGAAAGTAATCTCGACGATGGAAACAATTATACCCTGCATCCCGCTTGCTTAGATATTTAAAAATAGAAAAGTTGTAAATTGATTTTAAAAATTTAGAAAAACCACAACATTAATCAACCTCTCCGTGTGGACTCATCACTATCGAAAACACTTCTCCAACGAGAGAAAACTATTAAATAAATACAAGAACACATTAGAAACACAGATTAAATATAACACATATAACGGAAGCAAAAAGTGAACATTATACAGTGTGTCCAAGATAAGCATGCACAGCATGGGGATCTCGGAAACGGTGAGAGATACAGCATCGGTTGAATGGGATGAAAGCTGACTATTTATAGGATCCTTTTTTGGCGTTTGCAAAATCTAGATATCTTAGATAGTTTTAGAGATATTAAAAAAAAGTAGATTTCTTGATTTTCGTTATTCTTTTTTCTTCTATTTGAAGAGATATCGAAAAACAAAAACCACTTTTTCATTACCACTTTTTGTTCTCTATTAAAATATGCTAACAAAATTCCTGTACAACGTTTCGGTTTCGAGTAACCATCATCAACCTCATTTTTTTAAATAGGCGGAAAAACAATTGAAAATTGTTTTGAATAGCTTTGTTGTCAAGATTCTAATGATGTAAACATGATAGCGTTATTTTGATTTCTTATGCTATAAATTAATGCATTCTCCAGTACCCTGGTTTGCACGATCACCTGATCTAGCACCGTTAGATTTCTTTCCTCCGGGGTTATGTCAAGAATTATGTGCTCAACCAAAATTTTGAAGATGAACAGTAATTATTACAGTTGGTCACAGCAGCGTTCAACACAAAAAAAATCAAAACCAAAATAATTCTGGAACGGAACTCCCTTGCTGCGGTCGGGCGTTTGTATTTATACCCGCTCGGTCCCCCCACGCTTGCAGTGGGGATGCCCTAGCATGGGTAAACGGCCTAATCGGGGGGATAAATGCTCGGTTCGCTTCGCTAATGAAGCGATTCAAAATAGTATAATTACAATTTATAATTCGGTCGGTAAATAGTTAATTCTAAATTAAACAATTTCTCTTACAACTTCATAAAATAAAATAAGTATTAGCGGTCTCTAATACTTATACGGAAATTCAATTTATAATTCGCTTTAAAACTTAAATGTTAATATTTGAATTATAACATAACAAATATTCGCCGGCGTTATCATGCGGCACCACCTGGGGAAAGCCGGATAAACACGCCGGTGTGTACAATGTACGGATAAATCTACAAATAAATTATAATTCTTCTATAAATAGTCTTTTAATTTATTAAAGTCAAAATAACTTCGTTACAGTGTGTCAAAAGATCTGAAGGCTGCATTATTGTGTATTCTGAATGTAATCAGGTTTTGTCGACAGAACATCGCTGCTGTTTGCTTCCAAATCTTTAAAGAAAGACTGTGAATGGTGATTTATTTACAAAATTGCTGGTTTGAGTGGTTACTCAATAATCTAAAAAAAACTTTACTGATGGTAATGGACAATACAGCATATAATTCAATTTTAGTAGAGAGTCCGTCTACATCATCTTGGCCTAAAGATGAAATTATAAATTGGTTATCTTACAACAATGTCCCACACGATTCAACACGCTTTAAAGCAGTACTGCTTGAGTTGGCTACGGCCCACAGGGAAAAAAACAGTGTGAAGTCGATAACATAATAAGAAGCCATTGAGTGAAGTTTTGTGTTTAAATTGTATTGGAACATTTTTCCATGCTTATATGTAGATTTCGCATAAATTTCCATCCCCTCTTTGGAGCTTCGTCTCTTTGTTTAGTAATCCCCTAGTTGTAATTTTGACTATTTGACTGCTACTACTGCAGCTTGTTTGAGTTTGGAAGGAAATATACCTGACGAGATTGATTCATTTATGTTGGATGACAGTAATAAAAAAAGTAATAAATAAATAAATAACTCGTATTTAGAATTTTCGACAAATTCAACTGTTATTTTATCGAGTCTACAACTATTTTTCTTACTTAAAAATATTGATAGGGTTATGCTGCGTTACAAGATGGTAGGGCGGAGTAGCTTTAGAGTTACGCAGCGCTTTTCTTAAGTCTGGTAATCAACGAAATAAAACCAAATATAAAAAAAAGCAGAATAAGACGTCGAAAGGTATAGAAATAAAAACAATCGACCGCTGATGTCAATTACGATGTAATACCTCAAAAACAAAAATTCTAAAATTGAAGAAGTTAGTGGTCAATGTACTAAGAAGCGTGGTATTTGGGC
>VTPC01082045.1:0-13276 GCA_011009095.1 Ignelater luminosus | reverse complement strand
AACTCTAAGATGCCTCTTTCATATTTTTGTTATTAATAGCGGATTAGATAATGAAACAGTTATAGTGTCGATTTCCACTTTGAATCCCTTATACTACGATAATGTAGCATTCAGGGAATTGACCGTTTTACTAGATTATCTAGAGACTGCCAAAGACATACAGGAATATGAATTTTATAATATTTGTACGTTATTATTGGAATATTCCATATATGTAAGTACTTCTACACCATTTAAAATCATTTGGAGCAGAGTCCAGCATGCGCACGTGGTATGTATGATACCAAATTTCTTACATGAATTTCTTATACATTGTCTATATGAAAATTCAGAGTACATTGAGTGTTTACATTTAATACTGACTTCTGCGTGTGCTTCAAGATTCACGGTAAATTATCGCGGGTCGTTTAATATGTCATTTTATGACGAATTATTTATGAAATTGCATTCAAGAAACATAAATAAGCAAGAAAGGATTCGAACAATTAAGCTCAGTACGCAGTTCGTTAAAGTTTTTATCAAAGACGTTTGTACTGCACGCAACTATTTTCTATTCAACGAAGAGGTGGTGATCCTTGTGCAGCATCTCAACCCGGAAGAATCGCAAACCGATCTTCGTAAACAAATGCACGAACTTGTAGAACTGTTAGAAAATAATCCACAACTTTCTGTTAGTAACTTGAGCAATCTGAATCTTATTTCTAAATTGAGCTATCGTAAATTAATAAATATGATACCGGAAGAAGTGCTTGCAACTTGTAGGACTTTGAAAATAAAAAAGGAATTATTAAATAAAGTTCCAACACTATTAGAACTGAGTAACCACGCTTTTCAGAAATGTATACAGCAATTTTATAATATTCATCAGTTGAATGATTTTTATAGAGCTGTTGAAAATCTATGTCTTCCTAATGTTTTCAAACGCAGCCTCTGTCAAGATCCGCCTCTTATTTACGAGTGAAGTACATTATAATCTTTTTTTTATTTTTTTTTGATTACTCAATTTTTCTTATTACTATGTCATACTATTGTAATGTAATTTTAATAAAATATTGTTTGTTGTATTATAGTTTTATTACTTAAATGGTTTTTGTTATTTAATAGAAATAGTTGATTTGAAGAAATCGTTATGACGTTATCATACACCTTTTCTGACTCATCTTTATTTAATGACTATTACTAATTATTGGAAGTTGTTTCATTTGTTAATTGCTGAGAATAATTGTTAATATTCTTCAATTATCTGAATTGGAAATATTTTCTGTCCGAATTTAAGACCATGTTGGTGTTTTAGGTTATAGATCTGATGGAAAAACTAAAATTAACAGGAATTCAGTAAAATAAATAGACGAGAATAAAATAGGTTAAGTGATAAACTATCATAGCTAATGCTACGTTCAGGCCCGACGAGAGGGGAGAGAGGCGGTAAAAATTATCGGGGCCCGGGAGCTGACTGATTATTTTTAAAAATATTCTGGATAACTTAAAAAACTATGCAAAGTTAAGATTTCATTTTCTTACAATAACTTTGGAGAACATTGGAAAACGAATGAATTTCGAAGAAAACTTGCCTACAATCCTACAATACAGATTTGGAAATTCCAGAATTTATTACCTGTCTATAATTCTAACGCCTTCATCTTCTTTAAGCCGATACCTAATATAGTGTGTTGTTTACTGAAAGAACTTTACTTGGATTGGAACTTGTTGTAAATCATCCCCTAAAGCAAGTTCAGCTATCTCAACTTGTCTTCACTTTCCTTCTTATCATGTATAATTCTTGCAGAAGATTGTCCTTTATCTTTTTTATTTAATTTTAGTAAAGCCATGGCAATTTGTCTACAAAAGGCCAAATGACCTAATTTGCCGATATACATTTTATGAATTTGCAAAGCGTTTTGGACCGCTAAATCGATTAAATTTGTAATAAGTGTAATAAGTCAACTTTGAAATTAGTTGCTATATTACGTTTTACTTCAACGCAGATTCAAGGGACGGATTGTAATTACTATTTCACTTCAGAAAAGTGGAAGTTCTAATATTATAAAATCTTTCGTAAAATAAAATACATACGTACTTCTAAAACTTTTCTGGTAACAGAATTTTGATGAATTGCTGTCGTTCCTTTGCACCCTCAAAATAATGTAGAAGTTTATTACGGTCCGATACAAATGCACCGATGATAGGTTTGTACGTGTTTACCGGAGAAGTTGATTGTGGGAATCTCACTATAAAATAACTTGTATGTAGGGACAACTTTAAATTTATTACTTTTGTAGAAATAAAAAATATTTTAGCGAAGATCTTACAGTACAGTGCAGTCCCATAGTTAGTCCGAAAAATCTTGTGGAAGTGTTCTGAACTAAAATATATTTCGTTTTACGAGTATTACATATTATAGTTTATAGTAATTGTTGATTAGTTGATAAAACATTTACAAAGACTGAAATTTTTCTGGCTATTTACTACTTTATCTATTAGCTACAGTAAAATAAGGTCTTATACATAAAACAAAAATTGCAGAAAGTACTTATTTAGAATACCTGCCGTATATATTTGGATGTTTAAAATCTTCTAAAAAGGTAGGTGGCAGCAATACCATTACTATTCTAGAAATAAGTTCAGATCCAATCCGTATTTTCGTTATAATTTCTAGATAGCGTCTTTGTCCCTTTGCATTTCATACAATAAATTATCATCACAAATCTGGTGCACAAAAACGAAAAGAACAAGAAGGCAGAGAGAAAAAAGCTGCTGTAGGAAAAAGAACTCTTGAAGGTATGGGGTTTACAACTTTCTCGTGTCCTCAGTTACCGGAAACAAAAAAACTCACATCTGAAGTTGAGACAACACCATCTGAAAACAGTGAAAGCTCAGAAGTGATTAAAAATAATGATAATAAAAGGATTCCCAGTAATACATTGTGCGGAATTACCGTCTCCATTGGTTCCCATTCAACTGAGGTTAGCAAATTCATAACTGAAAGTGAAAATACTTCAGCCGACAGCAGTGAGAATTCAGAAGTAACTGAGAATTACCCTAATAATGAAAATATTTCTGGTAATTCAATGGACTCTTCCAGTAATGTACCGTCTTCGGACACACAATCTACTTCCACAAACGAAATCGGGTTGAGTAATGATAAGAACTTGTTAAATTTTGATATTGGCTTTTTAGGATCCAAATTCACAACACCAGAAATAGAAGACGCTATTCGACAAGGTCCAGAACAATACTCAAAAAATTTCCCAAGAGATACAGATGGAAATAAATTTCCTGTGGGTATATTACATGCACAATTAAAGAATGATGAAGTAATTCCCCGAGACTGGCTAGTATGGAGTAAGGCGAAACAAGCTTTCTTCTGCTTCCCTTGTCGTTTGTTTTGTAAACTTCTGGAAGCTCAGCGTTCAATTCTCACAATTGACATTGGTTGGGGACCTTCTAAAGGTTATCATAAACTTTACAGTACTGTACCTGAACATGAAAATAGCAATAATCATCGAGCATGTTATATAAAATGGCGAAATTTACAATCTAATCTAAATAAGAGCACAACTGTCGACTGTCTACTGCTTCACCAAATTCAAAACGAAACACAATTGTGGAAGGAATTACTACGACGGTTTCTGAATGTGATTTTATTTCTTGCAGGACGCGGATTGGGTTTTAGGGAAAGCAGTCATTTAATTAAAGATCCAAGGAATGGCAACTTCTTGGGAATATTGGAGATTATCAGCCACTATGACCCATTACTAGCAGAGCACATGAAGAAAGTAAAACAATCGCAGTTTGAAACGAGAAGATTACCAGTACATTATCTGTCAGCCGATATCCAGAACGAATTTATTTCATGCTGTGCCGAATTTGTTTTTAATAGAATTTTAAAAGAAAGAGAAACGGTCAAGTATTTTTCAATTATTGTAGATGCCACGCCTGACTTTGCACACATCGAACAGACTACATTCATTTTGCGTTATGTTCTTCAAAATAAAGACACGGGTGAATATGAAATTTTTGAAATATTTTTGGAGTTTGTAAATTGTAATAAAAAAACGGAAGCAGCCATCGCAAATTTAATCTTAAAGACACCCCAGAAACGCAAAATCCCAATAAGTGATTGTCGTGGACAAGGATATGACAACGACTCTAACATGAGTGGATCATATAAAGCTGCCCAAACTCTAATTTTAGAAGCCAATCCGTTAGCTATTTTTTCTCCTTGTGCTTGTCACAGTTTGAATCTTTGCGGTGTTCATGCAGCAGAGTGTTGCCCTGAAGTGATAACATTCTTTGGAATTGTGCAAAAGCTGTATAATACATTTAGTGGCAGCCCTCAAAAATGGGAAATTTTAAAAGAAAATATTGGTTGTTCCATCCATTCTCTGTCAAACACACGCTGGTCTGCTAGAGTAGAAAGTGTTAAATCCATCGTAAACAATCTTCCCGGGATTAAAAAGGCACTTGACGCTGTTTTAGAAATGAATCTAAGTCCAGAATGGATCTAATTGGCATAAAAACATATACGGGATCATTTCAATGTGTTTTGATGGCATCTATTTGGTTAAAAGTTTTAACATCTATAAATTATATAAGCACAATACTACAAGCACGGAAGGATACGATTGATATTGAGATTGAGAATCTTTTCACCCCCTTGGACGATCTTAAAACAATAAGGAATAGTTGGGAAATTATTTTAAGTGAATGCAAGCTAGTTGCCGAAAACTTAAATATGCAGATGAGTTCGAGATAACTCGTCAAAAGAAACGAAAAAGAAGAGCGGACGAATCGCCATCACTCGACGAATCCTTAAATTTAAGTCCAGAAAGTACATTTAAATGTAATGTATTTAATGTTCTTGTAGACACCATTATTGCCAATATAACAAGGCGATTCGATGCGGCGAAGGCAGTAAATTCTTTATTCAGCGTACTGTGGGAATTTAAGCAACTAGAAGACAAAGAAATTATAGAAAAGTCAACAAAGTTACAAAATCAATATCAACAAGACTTTAGTGAAAATATTACCGATGAACTTTTACATTTAAAAGCAGTCTATAGAACAATATTTCAAGAAAATCTTTTACCTTTGGAATTATTAAACAAGATAATTGAATTTAGGCTAGGGACGATCTTTCCCAACACAATCATTGCGCTGAGGATCTTCTGCACAATACCTGTAACAGTGGCACAAGCAGAACGATCTTTCAGTTGCCTTTCTAGTGTAAAAAATGTTCTAAGATCCACAATGACTCAAAACCGATTAAGTGACTTATTCTGAAATAATTAACATATTTTCTAGTCGCAAAGCTCGTAAGGCGCCACTTATTTAATTTTACAAAATGTAATTTATGTGTACAGTCGTGAACCAAGCTGAACCATGATCTTAGCTTTATCTACCACCTCTTAATAAATACTTTAATACCAAGAAAGAATTTGAACAAAACCATAGTAATCAAAATAAAATTGAAAAATTATTTTGTAATCAATCATTAATTGGTATTTTTTTTTCTATTATTGGGATATTGAATAAAACATTATACTGCACATGTGTGCTAACTGGTATACTCCTTTGACTTTTTTCTCTGCGGGTATGACCTTACTTAGGTCACTTGTACAGTATATAACTATTTATCTCAGGGAATTTTAGTAAACAACTATGGATGTTGTTTGAAGAAGGAAAACAGGCTGCTTAGCAGATAAATAAAATAAATAAAAATACCAACCAAAAAATAACTATTGTCACACTTTTTTCGACACACAACTCAACCGTGAGTTACAATTGCTGTAGTGCAGATTTCTTAGTTAAGATACATGTACTTCATTTAGTTTACAATGTTATTTAGAAATAAATTAATACTGGGCCGATTTTTGTTTGCAGTACTATCTGTTTCTGTTAGAGGGGGGCCCGGAAAATAACCTTTACCGGGGCCCGAACTTCCTCTCGGCGGCCCTGGCTACGTGCCTTCTCGAGTGCGAGCGTAGTTACAACGTAGAAGAACATTATAGAACAAATGAATGAATCATTTAAATAAAATAAGTGATAGATTGTCAAGCGTAGGAGAGTTAGATGATTTTGTAAAATGGAAAAGAGAATACAAAGAGAGTGAGGATAACTCAGAAGTGTTACGTATTCCAATTAATCAGAGCGGGACACATGGTAACTCTTTACTTATTAAATAACGCTTTATACACATTTATTGAGTACAGCCACAGTTAGGAATTGCAATTCCGCTCCACTTATTGGCCTTCGGGATCCCGCACCTTTAAACGCGGATCCGCGGATCCCGCAACTTTGAAATATGGCGCCAAATCTGCATAAATAAAAATTTTACTCAACGAGCGCGACGTTGCCGTTTCGCTGAGTGACCTTATCGTTGGCGGCGGCGGCGAGACATCTGCAACTGCCACAGACCCTGCACTCACATTAAAGGAAGAATTAGAGAAACAGCTTAAACAAGAAAAAGAAACATTCAAGAAAAAGCCAGACAACAAGCAAAAGGATTATGAGAAAATTTTGAAAAACGAAATGGCGTGCTTTGAGTCCGATGGAATCAGAGGACAGTACCTGACGCTTGCCTATGATTATATCCTGACTGTCCAACCGACTAGTGACTGCTGCAGGATATATTTGTAGTTCTCTAAGAAGCAGGCTGGGAGATGATATCATAGTATATAGATGGGTAAGTAGAACAACTCTTAAAAACGGGGGAAAACTAGCTCGTGAAGGTTGGAGGACAGTTGGCGTTTCTATAATAGATGTCACGACGGTCGAACGCCGAGCGAGGTTAGATCAGTGCCGTACACGTGGAAGTGAACTTCTACTATACTACCTTTACTTTTATTTTTAATAATTATGCGTTGTAAAAGTATTTGTGTGGTGAAGGGGTGTAAAGCCAATAATGAGACTGTCAACGTGCATTTTTTTAAATTTCCCAGTGATAAACAAAGTTTTGTTACTTCCAATTAACTCTGAAAATGCTATTATAAAATAAATATTTTAGACGTGAGGAATGGGCACGGTTTTGTAACATCTATGATGAATATAAAGATTATATGGAAATATTAATGCAAAATACGTATTACAAGGTCTGTTCAGCACACTTTGAAAAGCATTGCATTAAAGGAAAAAATGAAAAAATTCTTTCTCCAAATGCCACATCTACTATAATGCAGCAAGAAGCTGCAGAAGAAGAATTAAGTAATTTGCCTTTAGGTATGATTATCTAATAAGCTTCTAATAATAGTAGTATTAACTAATTAATTAATTATGTTGCAATTACATAAAGTAAAAAAATTGTGCTTGCATTGACTCTGTTGATGTTTTCTTACAAATTTCGTGTTTATTTAATAGATTTTTTTTATGTACATAGAGTAGGTAGTTTAGATTAAATTATAAGAAACATTTGTAATAAAATAAATTTTTTTATAAATTACTAAGTAATAAATATGAAAAAAACAACCAATCTATTTACTGATTTATTTAAATGTAATCATTGAAGAATAGATTTTTGAGTACAAGAACAATAATGTATCTAAAATGTATTGTGATAAATTTGATTTCTTTGGATATTTGTGCATGATTTACATCATTTTCTTTAATTTAATACAATGCCATTATAAATTTGGTAAAATTAAATTTAATAACAGAAGATGCAATGGTAGCCTTTCTAGTAATTCATAAATAAATCTACACACGCCACTGACACTAGCGTAGCGACATCTGTTTAAAATATCGGTATTAGCCACCAACCATTACTTCAAGGTCATTGGCCGGCGTTTGACAAGAACAAAGGATTTTTGAAGAGTCGTTCTACTTACCCATCTATATACTATGATGATATCATAAACACCATTTGCTTCTTAAGAGCACATTTTCCAAAGGTAGCACTATAGGTTAGTCATAGTCATAGTCATAGCACCTAAGAAAAATGATTAAAAATTATGATTTGATTATTAGTAATTGTAAGACTGAATAAGCATAAAACAATTTCATAAGACTGTTAGGTACAAGACAATAAGAACAAGCAAGGGTAGAATAATCATAAGCAAAAGTATTTTTTATACCAAAGGAGGCATTTAAAAATTAGTCAAAATCAATATGTTAATTATTCCTAAAAAGTATATAGCTCCATACTGTTATGTGTTGATTGTTTAATATATGGTATGTCTAATAAAAGTTGATTTTTCGAACAAAAACATCTTGTTTTATTATGATTCTGTAAAATTGTATTAAGAGTGCGGGATCGAGCAATCCAGCACGTCAATCCCGCGGGATTCAAAATGCTGCGGGATTGCAATCCCTAGTCACAGTACAGCTTAATATTCTTAATATTCTAACGATTCTAACTAACAACCTAACAACGCTACAATAGTAAGGTTAAATACCACCGGAAGTTCATACATTTAGAAAGGCCTGTTCACCTACACTCCTCTTTAGGTTAATTCACAATAAGAGAAAAATAAATAGTAGGCTTTGATCGATTTTTATAATTTTTGGTATGGCATGTTTTGTGACTATAAGTCACGTTTCGAGATGGTTTTGGTCTTCATCAGTAAGTTGTAAGTGTATTATACAAGAATGTCGCAGTACAGATTTGTTGATAACTTTTTAGTGCCTAGGCTGAGAACTTTCAATTTTTTTTCCAAAAAGATACTTTCTTTAGAAACATTTTTTTGTATCTTTGTAATTTTTGATAACGCTTAAGCTTTGTCCGCAAAAAAATAAAATCTGATCTAATGCTCATGCTTTGTTGATAGGAATAATCTAGAAATAATCTAGTTAGTCCGAATACCTATCTTAAAATGGTAAATCAGTATCATTTGTTTGTTACATGTCAAAATCACAGAAGTTTAGTGTGAGAAAATTAAGTAATTAGTTTAGCTTCAGCTTTAGTTTGGTTTTTTTTGTGGTGCGAGCTCCAATTTGTTGCGTTCTAACCAGTTGTTGAGTCGTTGGAGCGCTATGTTTGTTCGCATTCTTAGTAGTTCCTCGTTTCTGCCTCTAATCAGAAGGGTCACGTTATCCGCGTAACCTATGATTGTCGTTCCGGTTGGTTGCTCCAATCTGAGGACATTGTCGTAAAAGATATTCCGGAGGAGGGGACCTACTATTGAGTCCTGTGGGACTCCCCTGAATATCTTAACTTTTTGCTTGTTTCATATGATCAAGTGTCTATTCGTGAAGTAGCTGCATATCATCTTCACTAGATATCTCGGTATATTCCTATTGATTAACTCCTTTATTATCTCGTTCCATGGGGCCGAATTAAAAGTGTTTTTGACGTCGACGGTGATTATTAATCCGAAGTCTTTTGTTCTCAGATTCCCATCGTTTTAATCTATATAATGCAAATATGCACGAAACGAACCCTCCATGCTTTTAACGGTGTAGTCAGATTCAATGCTTAATAGTCTATTTATGTCCGAAGTTTATTAATTATTTAAAAATTCTTTTTTTCAGTTAGCTCTTGAAATATATCAGATATGGACAAAACGTTATCTAGATCAATCAATAACTTTTTGATTTAGATTTTGATGTATATTTGCGTGGTGTACAGATTATGTGTCATTTTAAATACACCCTGTATAAGTATTATGTTTCTATACTAAACCAGAAACAGTAAACGCAAAACGATTGAGTGATCCCTATCAAATCAAGAATTACAATATATTTTTCTTATTGTAGATTTATATGTTTTACTGAATTCATGCAAGTGTTTATTGTATCTTGGCTTTAAGAAAATAAATAAATCTGATAGCACAAAAGGATTTTAAAATAAGTATACCTGCTGTTGAACATTTTATGACAGTTTTTGTAGACCCACCTACAGTTTCTTTGAAGGCTGTACTTGAAGTAAATCTTAGTTTTGAACATGTGGCGCCCCTATAGCGGATTTAGTTTTCAAAATTGACTACTATTTGCCCTTAAATATAATTTGTCATCGACAGTTAAAGTTGCGAATTTTATGGTTTTATTCCGGATAGCTTCTCTTACAGTTGAAAAAAGGACACTTAATTTCAATTATGTCAATGCTACCTACCAGGTGTTGCTTCGATATAATAATCCCCATAATCGATGAAGAAACCACATTCTTCAACTTTTAGACAACTCCTGAAACGAGAAAGTGGTAGGCGCGTCTTACTGTGGCAAATTTAGAACAAAAAGATAATGTAATAAACTACACAATTTTCAAATCAAAACTGAGCTGTCAAATGCGGTAAAAACATTATTAAACAAAAAAAATATACTTTTGTGAAATATTCGTCTGTGTCACAGATGCGTTGAATACGAATTTATTTACTTTTAAATGTACGAAAATTCAACCTGAAAGGGAACGCATTTATCAACATTTAAACCTTTTTTTCTACAAATTTAGTTATTTTTAAGAAATTCGATATAGTGTCGGCCACTCTATTAGATCTCCTCTTTCACATGTGTCAAACACGTAATTAAATTTATATTTATCAGTGATCGTCAATTTTGTTTCAAAGGTAGCGAAAAATTACTGTAAAAATGCGAGGATCTCAAAGTTTCACAAGTTCCAAGTATCATCCCAGACAGCAAAACTTTACTATTTCGTAACAACATAGTAACTGTGTAAAGTAAACGATGTAAAGAAATAGTAAAATAAAAGGTAGCTATAAGTAAACTATTGGTTAAGAATGTCCCGGTTTTTGTAACTGTAGAGTTACGTTTAGATTACGTTTGGATAACTATCTGTGGGAATGTCACTAAGCCTAGCAATCTTCCGAGCACTCGAAAGTTACATTGCATTTTCTATATCTTTACTATATAGTTACTACTTAGTTACGTTGCTGCTGCCGATGCCGTACGGGTGCTGACGATAAACCGGTCATGAAACTACATAAATTATTTTTATAATAAATTAATTATTACTACCGCAAATTTCCAGAAATTCAAAAAGTAAAACAAAATTAAAAATATTTTCAACTAATTCCTTTCAGATCATTCTATTATTTTTATTGTTTTTTGGGGGATTGGAATGTCTCCATGTTCAGGTGGAATGAGGATTGCCTGACATTTTTTTTAATTTAATAGCTTTGTCTCACTCTGCCAGCGGGATTTGTACCTGAGTTCTTGTAGCCACCTGGTTTGTAAGTTGTCCTCCTGACCAACTGCGCTAACAAGCTGTAGACGCTCTTGTAAATACGCATTGAATATATTAATTTTATATCGTCACTAAAACTTTGAAACAGGTTGTTGGAATTATTATGCACAATTTCTCACAGCCATTGTTAACAATTTCTTTTGTACATACTTTAAGGCAGTTTTTGCAACAACCACAAAATTTTTGTTTTTATATTCTTAACTATTTCTTGTGAATAATGCTTTGCAATAATAATTGTTTTTATTTTACATTATTATTGGATTTCGTTGTTGCCCAGGGCTAGATTTGTGCTAGAAAACTTACCGTTGGTGGTAGAAGCAAATAAATAGTCAAAAAATAGGAATGTTACCATGAAATGTTGTTTTATTGTAATATGACGAGCTTGTGTCTGAGAGTAGGCTTTAAATGCTAATATTACTTTATGGGGACCAAAAGATAGCGCAGTTGAACCTTTTTTTTCTCTAGCAAGCAAACTTTCTGTAAATTGACGGTTATATAGCTAATAAATATCATACAAACAGTTACATCCGGTGTCATAGGAACTAGACTGCAACTATATAGTTAATTAATCCAAAGATGCCTTAAAATAGTTAATGGAAAGTAATCCAACAGTATGGATGTATAATTATAGTTAACAAAACGTTATATTACTGTAAAAGGTAGTAAACTTTTGCTGTCTGAGATAAAATGTAATATAAGAATATGGTTTATTGAAATTCTACACAACTTTTGGTCTCTTTACTGGGCGAACGGTCGACCACTGCCACCAAAACTCCGGGTACCCGCGGCGCGTCCCTTCTGAAGACCGATTTGACCTACATACCTTAAATTCTTATCTAAACAACTACAATTTTTATGTTTATTAATTTAATTAAATTATTAATTCATAGTTAAAGTAAACAAGAAACGACAAGACTTACATAGAATATAATAATAAATGTTTTAATTTGTTCTGTGCGAAGATAAATATTGCAATAAAAACTTTAATTATTCTTAATTTTGTTTATATATATATAATTTGAAGGTATTCTGATTTAAGAAGATTTTTGCAATTGGAAATTTCTATATTATAAATTATTATATTATATATTAATAATTAATTTGTTGCTGTTGGGAGTAACAGAAAATAATCAGCAAGCAGTAGAGTTACTACCAATAGTTGTTTTATTGTAACGTGACAATCAGATAGTGCACTTGTCACAACGAAACTTCTCGGGTCCTCTAACAAGTCAACTTACAGTAAGTTGACGGTTATCTGACTACTAAAGAACATAAGAAAGTTTAGTTACGGCTTCATACCAACTAAAACGTTACTACATAGTTACCTGACCCAAAAATGCCTTAAAAATAGTTAAAGAGAAGTAATAGAACGGTATGAATGTAAAATAATAGTTAACAAATAGTAACATTGCTGTAAAAAGTAGTAAACTTTTGTTGTCTGGGATACTTATTAATTTACAGTAGCTCAACCTAGAAATAAGATTCAGATTGCTCAAGTCACTAACTGAAAGCTTTTGATAATTTTCTATGAGCTCTACAAGTTCGTGCATTTCTGTATGAAAATAGGTTTTTAATTCTTCCGGGTTGAAATGCTGCACAATGATTACCAGTTTTTCGTTCTATAGAAAGCATACTTGTATGCAGTAAAAACTTCTGATAAAAACTTTAACCAACTGCATACTGATTTTAATTGCTCGTGTTCTCTCTTGCTTATTTATGTTTCTTGAATGCAATTTCATCAATAATTCCTCATAAAATGACATATTAAAGGACCCGTGATAATTTACCGTGAATGTTGAAGCACACGCAGAAGTCAGTATTAAATGTAAACACTCAATGTATTCTGAATTTTCATATCGACAATGTATAAGAAATTCATGTAAGAAATTCGGTATCATACACGCCACGTGCACATGCTGGACTCTGCTCCAAATGATTTTAAATGGTGTAGAAGTACTTACATATATGGAATATTCCAATAATAACGTACAAATATTATAAAATTCATATTCATGTATGTCTTTGGCAGTCTCTAGATAATCTAGTAAAACGGTCAATTCCCTGAATGCTACATTATCGTCGTATAAGGGATTCGAAGTGGAAATCGACACTACAATTGTTTCATTAACTAATCCGCTATTA
>VTPC01082025.1:0-11590 GCA_011009095.1 Ignelater luminosus | reverse complement strand
TATTTGCTTGTGAGCTGCTAACTTCCTTCTTAACCCTAATATTTTTATCTTATTTTTTTTTAGTTTCTCTTTCAATTCTATCTCTTTTCCTTTCAGTGACGTAATATTCAAGGTCCTATTTTTTTATACCTTAATGTGGTTGGAATTATACTATTGTTTGATTTAGTTTGTTATTTTTGTAGTAGTTTTATTATTACTATTACTCCTATCACTACATTTACTGTTATCATAACTGTTACTATTGCTATTTCTATCATTATCCTTATCACTAATTTTAACTGTACATATTTGTTTATTTGAGTTTATTAATTTTTTTAATTTTTGGTAGTTGTAATCTTGCCTATTGTCCTTGCCATGTATTCGTTTTTATTTCCTTTTCTGTTAATGATCTATCCCCATATTTCCTTGCATTCTGTTTCCTTTTTTCTTCTTTTGGCTTTTTATTTTTTTCTTGTGCTGTTATGTTTAGATTTTTCAATGTATTTACCTCTCCATTTATAAATAGTTTGTTTGGCGTTTTGTCCTCTTGCTCTTGCATCTTGAGAGTCTTGTCAATTCTGTTCTTTGTTCTTGGATCTAAAGTTCATAACAGAATAATAGCAGTTTTAGATTTCCGGTGTTCATGGATGATTGTTGAATTACTTACTAACTTCTGAAAAAATAAATATGTTTGGAAAATCTTCAATTCTTTTATTTCAATAACGGCTAGACAACTTGACTGCCTTTAATTCACTTTGGGGCGAGAAGAATTGAGACAAGATGGAAGCTTTGATGAGATTACCAAGACATCTGAATTCCATATTTTGGAAACGGAAAGCTGTGTCAGAAAAGTGTTTTTTTCCAGTTGATACTGACTTTATTTGTGTTTCTGTAAAGTTCCTTATGCCAGGAACAGGAAGTAGAATCAAGGCTTGTTCTTTTTATTGAACAAAAGCTTAATACGAATTCTCGTATCGTAGATATCAGTTGAATGAACACGAAACTTATTTTCTTAGAAATAAATATCATAGATAGGTCACTTGATTCCATGAGTTGGACACAAAGATCCATTCCTTGGTCTTTTCGAAGTCATGCCTATAAAGGAAAATGTAATTAGAAGATACACTTGTTACAGTCGCAAAGGTAAGCTTACATATAAATAACTTCCAAGGCTCATTGTGTGCTGAAAAGGTTGAAAAGGTTTTCAAATTTTTCTAAAATTTGTTAGTTTCTAAAGGGTTTTTGTACGTCTCGTCAATATCTAGCTGCTATACGTTTCAGGTACATTTATGTGCCGTTTGTGTTTATTATCAATTGCTATGTGTTAATTATAAAGATTATAATTATAAGAAATACCTAACTATTATAATGTTTGTTCATAAACCTCTTAATTCTATTTTTTATCCTAATAAATTGCTTTTAATTTGTTTTATAGAAACTAATTTTCCTTTGTTTCGAGTTTTGGCACTTATTTATTTCAGCATCTCAATTACTGGAATATCCTTGTATTCATTTTTCTTTACAATAGTTTCTTGAATTTGACAGAAGCTACATATTTACTACTAGCTTTGCATCTAATGCAATAAGATTAACAAACTTGATTAATAATAATGACACAATATTGTAACTAAAAACAAGTCATGCTGAAATAAAAAATAATTTACTTTATAATAACAACCTACCTTTAAAATTAAGACAATGGCAATGTAGAGATGTGGAAATTATTGATTTGCATAGGTTTCTTACTACTGTGAAAAGCGAAAAGTCTATTAATTTGCATAAAAGGATAAGTTTGAAAATTATTTTCAAAAGGAGCAAATATGAACAGTTGAATCTGCACAAGTAATGCTTCTAAACTCACATATCCGAAATGTAAATCTTATCACATTTTCAATAAATGGTAAGTTCTCATATTGCACCCCTTTCAACTGCAGACACTAATTAATTGGTACTTGACGAGCACGTGATCAAGTTTATCAAAGTGCAAAAAAATCAGGAATTTACTCCTTCTCTCCCCTTAGAATCACATATCAAAGACGTAATAGTAAAGGGTTAACATTTATTAGCAACATAATAATGAAAAGGTGTTGATTAACCTTCTCATATTGATTAAGAGGATAAGCATAAAATCAAGATTGTAGTTGTTCTGAATATATTTTAAACATTTAATTTCGATAAGAAGAAAGTATGAATCAAACATAACTTCGACTAATTTATTTTTCTATAAATTGTTCCCCGAAGACTTAGCAATGTTCAAATTCAAATCATACCCTAACCCTATTAATTACAAGCCCGAGGCCTAGTTATTTTAGATGAGATGCAATGACTCATGGCGGTGATACAAAGAGATCGCCACGCGATTGACACGCGACTCTCCACGAATTCCACGCAAGTGCCAAACTGACTGATCAAAGAGTGCTGAGCAACAACAATTGAACGTCACTAGGACTTGTTATTTATCGCCTTTGCATGCGGCTTGGTTTTACTTTTATGTTACCCTTGTCAAGTTTCTGCTTAAGTCGTTTTTATGTCGCAGCAATAAATTAGGGTATGCACTTGTCCTTTATGTTTGTTAAATATAATAATTAATAAATTCTTCAGAAGAGACAGAAATGCGAAAACTGGGTTGTCGGCGTATTCTAGATTGTGTGGTTTTAACACGTATGTTACCATAACGTGGTTTTTATTTATTTATTTATATGTAACCTGTTACAAATTTATGTCGCTAGAAAGCGAACTTCTAGGACTGTCAAGAATATAAGAAAAATATCATTTTTGCCATTAGAAAAATCTTGATGACGTTATTACTTTTTCCGATGCGATCCGATTACAAATAGCGGTTTGAAAGGTACAGTGTTATTTAACTCGCCATACATGAAAAATTATTACCTTTCCATTATCTCAGATTTAAGAACGTCACTGTTTAATGTGCCATGCTGTACAAGTAATTGCAATTACCTACCATAATTTTATTAACATAAATAGTACAACTGTACATTCTTAGAAATTCCTTCACCTTTCTTTTTTGGTTTACAGAAAAGTCTTTGATAGCTTCGTTGGTATTAAGCAAAGAAAGATTTAAAGATACTATCACAAGTGGAGTTCAATGACATTTAGGAAATCTCTAAAAAGCAAAATCAGCCCAATCAAGGACACAAAATTAGCGCCATTTAGGATTGCAAGATTTTTCCACAGCTTCCAAATTATCTTATAGAAAATTATACTGAAGTTAAAGGAAAATAAAATGCAATTAGTGTAAAAAGTAAAAATTACTGTTTTTTACTTAACTCTTAACCTTAAGTATCAATACATACCTAGGTCATTATGCGCATCGAATCGATTTAAAAAAAGGGATTCTACCCTCTTGGATGCATTGAGAGGTTAGAAAGGCTATCTCGTCTTTTGTCAACTAACAAACTGTTAAAAGGCATATAAAAGATTGGGTCAAGTTGATTAATAATCTGTAAATGTAGCATTCCAAGACTGTTATAAATGAAAATGAATTTCTAGCAGATCTGGACATAATCTTTGTAGACATAGAAGAAGTGTTTGACAAGGACTCTTACACGTCCGTATATCTAGCGGCAATCGGTCGCAAGATACCCTTGGCAATAGTGATGTGACTGAGATTTCTCTGTCTTCCTGCACAGTAAACAAAGGTTCTTGGTCAAACTCAGGTTTGTAAGGACTAGGATGGATAAAGTGAGTTGGTTAGGCGTCTTCAACAAAATCGCCGCTAAGACAACTCCCTACCAACATTATACTCCGAAAATATGAAGGAGAAAGGTGAAACATTCTTTCCACTAATTTTCTTTTGAGTTTTTATTATTTACCATTATTTCTTATTCACTCTTCCAAGATCAGAGACTACCCCTTACTCATAATTATTGATCACTTTTCCGCAAATCTGTTCCATTCTCTAATGCGACAACCTACTGAAGAGTTTTCTTGCTACCCTCCTCATCTCCTTATCACAGTCTTGTAGCACATGGCAAACATTGCCATTTTATCTGTTACAAACACACTATGTTTGTGTCTTAATTTAAATCTGTCCTAATAAAAATTATCCATTTCCTAATAATGCAATGTGGGGTTTTAATTTTCCCTGTGACCTCTTTTTCTACAGTTTCTTTGTCTGTTCTTCCACTCTGTTTGTGCCTTCTTCCCATATGATCATTAATCGAGTAGTATCTGAGTCCTATTTTTCTATTGACTAATTGGATAATTCTTATAATTGTAATTATGTATGATCTACGGCTAAAGTACGAGGGTGGTCTGAAAAGTTTCCGACCTAACAAAGATACAAGACATTTTTTCTGAAAAATTTTTTTTATTTTTCAACATAGTCTCCTTGTAACTCTACACACTTCTCCCAGCGGTACTCCCATCTCTGTAACCCGTCCAAATAGTACTCGCCATTTTTCTCTGCAAAATAATTGTTCACGAAGGTGATTGCCTCTTCATTTGACGAAAATCTTTGTCGTCCGAGCGCAATTTTTAGATGAGGGAACAAAAAGAAGTCGCTTGGGGTTAGGTCTGGTGAGTAAGGCGGATGGTCAAGCAGTTCAAACCGTAATTCGTGGATTTTCTCCATGGCAACCGCTGAGGTGTGAGACGGTGCGTTGTCTTGGTGAAACAGGATATTCTTTTTCTGCAAATGTGGCCGTTTTTTCGCAAGTTCTGCCTTCAGCTTGTCAAGTAATGATACATAGTATGCTCCTGTAATGGTTTTTCCTTTTTGAAGATAATCGATTAAAATAACTCCATGACTATCCCAAAAAACAGTCGCCATCACTTTCCCAGCCGAAAAAAAGTTTTTTTTTTTGGAGCCGGTTCCCCCTTTGCAGTCCACTGTTTGAACTGTATGTTTGTTTCGGGCGTATAATAGTGTATCCACGTTTTATCTACAGTAATTGATCGGCGCCAAAACTCGGATTTATTTCGCCTAAACTGCGCCAAAAGAGCGTTGGAAATATTCATTCGAACACGTTTTTGGTCTAACGTGAGCAAACGCGGCACCCAACGCGCGGACAGCTTTCTCATGCCTAAATGTTGATTTAATATGTGACAAACACGTTCTTTTGACATGTTCATAACCTCTGCTATCTCTCTCACTTTAATTCGCCGGTCGTCTAGCACCATTTGGTGAACTTTGGCGATGTTTTCGTCGGTAGTTGCAGTTTTTGGACGTCCCGAACGTTCATCGTCTCCCAAGCTCTTACGGCCACGTTTAAATTCAGCAACCCAAAATTTCAGTGTGGTAAATGATGGTGCAGAGTCCCCATACACAAAATCCAACTCATCTTTTATTTGTGAAGGCGTATTGCCTTTCAAAAACAAATATTTAATGACAGCTCGATACTCGATTTTGTCCATTTTCACAAAAAAACTCACATCAACTCTCTCAAACGACTGTTATATAAAAACTGCGCGTCCAAAATGGCTGAAACTTTTGTGAGTAACTGTCAACAGATGAACAACGAAATTCAGTAGCTTTTATTTACGAGTGCTGCCATCTTCACGTTGAGGTCGGAAACTTTTCAGACCACCCTCGTAGCTTTTAGGGCGAATCTAGAATCTAAAAAGATAAGTATGTAACTGTTCCATTGTCCATCCTTCTATCAATCCAATGACTTGTAGCTCCGCCTGAAAAACTATCTAGTTCCTTTCTTGTGATCTTTTCTTTCTTGATCTCCACACTCATATACATAATAGCCGTCAATCTATCTTTATGGTCTATCGTCAACCAGCTTTTCTTCCACTTCTAAGTACTATTGCTTTGTCATGTCAAACTCCAATTTTTCTCGTAGTGGTGAGTGTACCAAAGACTTTCCTGACATTAGTTATTTGTAATGTTTACCATTTGCTACGTTAAATGCTCGTTAGCACTGCCCGCACACAATCCACAAAGATTTAATTTCATGAACACCTCCATTGCGTTGGTGGGAGTCGTCATGTACCACTTTGTAATTGTGAAAAGAAATGACCGGACTCTGCAGTGTATTTCCGTTTCTTATCATTCGCGTGTCTTTGAAAGAACTCCCTAAAACTCAGACGCATACAAAAACCATAGGTCGAATATCCCTTGCATAAAAGTCTCGCAAAGTATTGGTCTGTACGATTCAGAATTTTTGAAAAATTGCCAGAACCTTCTGCGCGATCTTAAATGCTTTCAGTGCTCGATCTAAAACAAGCCTGTTGGAGAGTCAAAATAACTCTTGGGAAGTCTTATGCCAGCTGAGCATTTTTGTAGTTTTCTGAATTTGATACTTTTGCACAGTGATGTACTGTTGGTGTCATAATCGTGGTGTCGGAAATACTTTAAGGTTCTAGACGTTTCTTTTTGAAACTATGGAAAGTTAGATACTTACATTAAAGAAAGATAAATTTATTGAAAACTATTGCAACAACATTGTCTTATTGTATAGTAATCATTGTTTTGAAAAGTTTAGTGACAAATAATTTTAGTAAACGCTCTGAATGTCAGTTTCTTTGATGATCTTCAATGCCAAGTAATTATTTTTCATGACGGTACATTGCACCAAATATTACAAAATGGTTTGTAGTTTATTGATTTCGTAGATGATTGCGGTGGTGATACTTCTTGAAAATCTCCTTACCTTGATCTTTATTTACTAGCTAACTAGATAACAATAAGGAACTACGAATTTCCTACTCTAACTTGATAGTTCCCAAGGTATACAAAAAAAAACATATTACTAGTTCAAGATTCTTGAGAATTGCTATCTTTTTGGCTTTGATTTTCTTGTTTGCAGAATCTGTTTTGCGTTTGACTTTCATCTGTGACCTTATTCAAGACAGTGAAACCCGTTCAGGGTTATAATTCAATGAGTAGACTTATAGAACCGCATGCTGAGCTATTTGATTATCTGCTTTAAGTTATCTCTCAGTTCTAAATAGCGTTTGCGTTAGGAGCAAAGATTCTTAGGACAAAATAAAAGTTTGTCGTCTTATAGCCCAGTCATCAGGTGCTCAAAAAGGGCAAATAAAATAAAGTTTTGTTGAAGTTTTGATTTTTGGTACTAGATGGTATTTTGGATCGCTGAACACTAATCAGAGGTTTTCCAACAAGAATTTTCTCGGGAAATAAATTTTTTCCCAAAAGAACGGTTTTTTTCGGTTTTTTAAAAACATAACTCCGAAACTATGCATTTTACGTGGAGGTTGGCCCGATATGAAACTAAAGAGGATACAATTTCCTACATATTATGTATTTGAGGTTTATCAAAAGTCAAAACTCCTAAAAACGGGAATTACGGTACTGTACGTAGAACTAACACGAAAACGCAGATGTTGACCATGTATTATATTAAAGGTGATGTAAATGACTATATTTTATGTATCTGAAATCAATAACAAACAAATGTCTGGCCAATTTGTCATTTTCGTCCTAACCTACCACTGCGTTATTAGTGCAGTCTTCCTCGTAGTTGAGGCACATACTGGACCAGCAAAGTCCTGCCTTCCTGCACCCACAATTGCGTTGGCAGTTCTTCGTACACTTGCATGATATAAGCTTCAATAATGCAGGGAGAGCAGGGGGTAGAAGAGTGGTCACAGGCTCAAAGCCAATATTTGTTCTTCTCCATCCTTACTCTTCAGCATATTTTTCTACCCCCAGCCATTGCTGGACCTTAAAGAGTGCTGTCGTGTTGCAGCTGAAGATGGCGGTAAAGCAGCTATGTTGGAGCTGAATACTGTAAATGTAGCTTAGACGGTTAAGCTTGGCACAATTGTTCCACTGTAGCTATATAGTAAAACGAGGAAACGTTCCTCAGCAGCAGCTACCATTTTCTGAGTAGCATTTGCAACGTTCGGGTTATTCACAAGTGTATTGAGGAACTTAATTTTCTCTTGTTTGAACATTACTGACATTGTATCGCAACCACTCATTCCGTGCAGGAAGAGGATGTTTTCTGCTACCAGTGAACTCCCAGTATCAAGAGGTAAAAAAGCATCTGGAGGAACGTTTTCTTTCTCAAGTTTCTAGAATAATACATTGTCAACCCTGCAGAGACCTATTAAAATAACCAAGAGGTCTACATCCTCCCCGACTACAATTACTGTTTCATTTGATGGATCCAAGAACAAAGCGGTTTTACAATCAGGGTGTTTCGTCTTCTTTGATGAGAGCTACATAGTAAGCGTAGATACGTAGATATTAAACGACTTTTGTTTTTTGGGTTGACAAAGAACTTTTCTTTGGACGTCGTAGGTATTGTATCGTCAAACAGTGTGTCAGCTGAGCCATGTTTCCTTGTTCTTCTCATACGCTCAGCAGTCTTGGTACCACCTTGAACGTCATCAGGGTCGCCATCAAAAACAACTACTGTCTGTGGATGATATTTTGACTGGACGTACTTAATATACATATCTGTCGCAGATTGAAGAAAACAATTGATTGCAATAAATGCAATAAAAAACCACCATCGATGACATATTGAACTTGACCGCTGAACTGTTTCTTTGTTAGGGGTCAACATCGTCAACATTTGCGTAAAATAGATAGTTTTCGTGTTAAATCTACGTAGAGTGCCGTAATTTCCGATATTGGGATCTTGCGAATAAACTATTAATGGGAGAAAAAACCTCAAATACATAAATGTAGGATATTTTATCCTCTTCACTTCCACGTAAAATGCATAGTTTCGGAGATATTTTGAAAAAACCGAAAACGATCCGTTTTTTACACGTTTTTCTGGGGAAAAACTTATTTCCCGAGAAAATTCTTATTGGCAAACCTCCGATTCGTGTTAAGCGAACCAAAATATCACATAGTACCAAAAATCAAAACTCCACCAAAATTTTCTTTTAGTTTCTACCAAATACCTGGACTATTATTTAAAAAAAGTACCAGCAGAAAAGTTGACTTGACATTTTTGATATCATAATGCAGTATAAATTCACATTAGAAACAGTTTAAATCAGTTACGAAAGTGCATTAACAAAAACTGAATTGTTGTACATAAATGCTGAATGTTTCTTTCCTTTCAAGCGACATTATACGTTTACACTTAAAATTTTTATTTTCTCTTAACAGATTTTTTTAGGATTATCCTTAAATAAAATATTTTGTCGCCGAAAGCTATCAAAACCTGGAAGTCAGAGTTCACATGCTGTTAGAGCACCTTAAAAGCTAACACTGTTTAACCTTATGGAACAGAGGTCATTGGAAACCATAAATGTTACCTACAAGCTTTTGCAGTGTTTGAGGTTTAGAGGTAAAAGGTGAAAATAAAAACTCCATTTGCCATAAAAAGTGATTCTCAAGGATATAAAGGATATACATCCAGCAGTTATTGCATTTAAATTTTTTTTTATTACGATTCAAGCCCGTCTTTTTTAGAGATTTGTAACAGTCACATTAAATTAGATTGATAATTTTTATGAATTGCGTTATTTTATTAATTATTAAAACAATATTTAGAATTATAATTTATAAAATACCTAAGCAGATCATTTTATCAAGTAAAATAGAATTTTAAATTGACATCTGTTGGGTACATCAGATAAACACATTGCAGTTAGGTTGTTTAAACTTAAAAACCTGCAGAACAACTGTTTTGTCCACTGCGGCATTTTTATGATTTAAATACAAAATGATATTTTTAGTAGTATTTAAGTAAATGCGTTCGCGGGTAGGTGCGTGTTTACTTAGTACATCGTTTTCTCGCTTTTCTTTTAATGAACGTCTACATAAGTGTGAAATGTGAATATTTTTTTTGTTGTTATCTTTTCGTTGTGTATTGACAGAATCTTGTGCAAATTGCCATCGTTTGTGTATTTTATGCATTTAGTCTTTCAAGGTAGGTACGTTATTTTTAGTTTTATAACTACTACGTTAACGATGTGAATTGATTTGGGTTTTTTTTTATTTAAGAAAACGTGATTTTCAGCTAATGATCTAATGGTTGTCTAAAACATTGCAACAAAAAATTATAAACCATATTGTACCAATGTCCCTACGCAATAAAGATGAAACTGTTGAATTTTGCATGAATTTATACATGAGGACCGATAAGAATTATAATTTATTCATTAAAAGTAAGTTATAGTGATTGATTATCATTAGTACAGTCGCTCGTTTATGTATGTATGTCTGAAGTCTTATCAAAAACGCATTTTACAATGTTTTATAAAATTCTCTTACTCCAAAGAAATTCTATCATATTATACAGGGTGTCAACTAGAATGGGGTTATCGGTATTTTATTATTATTACTGTGTAGATTGTAAAATAAAAAGAATACTTGATAGGTATAATAAATGCCAGTACTACTTGAAGCACATGTCAATTATCTATCGCTTTTGATTTACTTTGAACTAACATCAGCTTTGAAATTCTTAATAGAATCAAATTGGAATCACATTAATTAAAAATTATGAGTTTGACGGTATCACATTTGTAAAACAAGTTGTTCACAAGGAAATCTATCTTATTGAAAATAAAACTTTCAACATTTCTCTAATTAATCTCTTAATTAAAAGAAAATATTGAAATCTCTCTTTTGTTTAATCCAAAGTTGACGTAGTAATAAGAGCACTGTAGTGGGCAACCGCGTTTGGCGTTGTTTATGTAACAAATGGGATTAGGAAGATTATTATGGTGTTTTCACAACGAAGCGTTGGGTGTGTTATGTAATTACACAAGTACAATTATAATTCAATATCGCACATCTTACTGATCTCACATACAAAACCATATCTAAAGCCGTTAAAATATTTTAAAATTTTAATTTGGGTCAGACATTTTTTATAAACGCTATTTATTTAAAACAAAACACCCCGTATATTTTAATCAATTACTATTCCTCATTACTGCCAATTTGAATAAAGTAACACCACACTGGCCTAAACTTACCAATTTACAACGTTGTGTATGTTCAATCAAACTTTTCTGCTATAAAGCTTGAAAAATTTATTTTATTTAGTTATTTGTTTAAATGTGTTTGTGCATGTGAATCGTTATTGGAGTGGCATAGTTCTGACATGTCAAAGATACCCAAGTTATCTATCCTTTGTTTAAATTATGACCTGAGTCTATCATTCTCAGGGTTCTTGAATTCTGGAATATACGCTTTCAGGTCAATCTTTGTATCTTCTTACCTAGTTTGATTCTGGTGTCTTGAGTTACCTAACCAGAGCTGTACATATCTACACTCTATGGTTTAATTACCTTAATCTTTAACAAAAAATATAAATTTGTTCTGAATATTCTAAGTAATCAAATTTACCGTAGAACAGGGTGGCACGATACGCTTTTCAACTTCAAACTTCTGTAAATTGTCAATGATTAGTTTTCTAAATGTGGTGTCTTTACTAAAAGTTGTGTCTTGATGTATAGTATTTACCTCTAAATTCTTAAATTCGTATCTGCTACGGTTTTGAGTATATTAATTTTTTATGTTGTATCAAGCTGTTTGGCAGGGTGGAGTGAAGTGATACAGTGCTTTTATTTTAGTAGAAATATCATTCCACATGTGCTCAACGTTGACATAATACATAAAAAAAGTAAAGTGATTCTTTCCAGAAAATTCCAATAAAACACTGAGTATATTGGTATAATAAAAATTTATTTGATGAAAATTAAA
>VTPC01081993.1:0-12179 GCA_011009095.1 Ignelater luminosus | reverse complement strand
TTTCAATTAACTGCAAACAACACTAATCGCACTCAAATGACAAAATGCTGTGGTTGAGGTTATGTTCAACAATGTAAAGTTTACATCGGAAATGTCAGCTGACGCCTGGAAACAGTGTGTTGCCAAGGCCAGAAATATAAATAGCAACCCTCGTATAGGTTGCTAAAATCAACGTCGGTTTACATTAATTGTAATTAAGTAACTGTAACTTTTAGACAATGAACGATGTATGCCTGCGATATTGAAAATAGGAAACAGATGCAGTACTTTTTAATATTTAAGGACAGTATAAATTACGCTGCTCATAGTATCTTTAGCCTTGTTACATTCTTTAGTAAATTACAGACAATATTTCCTACACTGGCAGTGACAGATAAAAGTCTGTATAGTATTTAAGTTTGAACAAAGTAAACGGGGACGTGTGCACTTTTGACTTACATAAATATTAGTATTGTTTCGCTAGTGCTATATATAGATTGAGTTTTTTATTTGAATCATTTGTTTTTCAGTTATATCTTTAAATCCGTAACGTTTAGGATATTAACAAATAAACTTTTTACAGACCGGGAAAAATAACAAATAAATACTATTGTTTTTCTAGGTACACAATACAAAATTAAAAATATAATTAATCACAGTTTTTACTAACAACAGCCGCATTCTTCAGATAAGGAACATGTTCTTAACTTTTGATCTTAGAAACCGTTTCGCATTTTATACTCTTGATATTTTCTCAAGTACCTATCAAAACTTTTATAACTCAACACATTTACGCCGATTTATATTTATAGTGATACTACATAGAAGTATTTATTAATAAAATTCACGTCCATTTTTGTCAATGTTACTATAAACATAGCAACTGCAGATTCGGTTTTCTTTTAATGTATTAATCGATTTTTCGATCTGAAGTCTCAACTTTGCAATTTAAGAATTCTTACATAAATGTTTTTAGTGAGTAGAACTGGGTAGTGCTTAATTACTTTGTAATTTAAATTACTAATTTAATTACATTTCCACAGAAAACAATTGTAATTAAATTCTTTCCAGTAAAAAGTATTTAGTAATTTAAAAATTACTTTAAAGTAATTTTTAATAAACGTAACTTCTATAAAACTACAAAATAACTAGTTCTAACAGGTACATCACATATATGCGTCATTCCTTTTTAATCATGGAGAAGGGTGAGTTGGGAGTGAGATGTTTTGTGTATTATTATACACTATATCCCTCTGTATTTTTTTCTTGTCTGTATCCAAAATATTAAAAAAAGTTTAAATCTGCTTTTGTTATGTAAAGTACAAGGTGAATTGATACTTTTTATAAATTATTAAGATAAGAGCAAAGATAATGATAAGTTTAAGTTTTAAATTGCTGCCATTACGTAGCGTTTCGGTTTTAAAGTGTATACAACACAATATCTATAACTAGAGAATTTAGAATGATCTAATTGTTGAAGGTATAATCAACGGATTTGCAAAGTTAGTCTTTAATATAGCCAACATTAATCTAAAGTGGCTGGTGTATCAAATTATCAAAGATATACATTTGTTTTTGTTTTACACATCGATCACGATTTTGCAGATATAGAAATTTGCGACGTATTTCTAAAAACCTTCCTTGTCTAACATTACATGACAGAATAATATTCTACATAAATAAGAGAGGGATAGATACACGACAATCTACGAGGGTGGTCTGAAAAGTTTCCGACCTCAATGTGAAGATGGCAGCACTCGTAAATAAAAGCTACTGAAATTTCGTTTTTCATTTGTTGACAATTACTCACCAAAGTTTCAGCCATTTTGGACGCGCAGTTTTTATGTAACAGTCGTTTGAGTGAGTTGATGTGAGTTTTTTTTTGTGAAAATGGACAAAATCGAATATCGAGCTGTCATTAAATATTTGTTTTTGAAAGGCAATACGCCTTCGCAAATAAAAGATGAGTTGGATTCTGTATATGGGGACTCTGCACCATCATTTACCACAGTGAAATTTTGGGCTGCTGAATTTAAACGTGGCCGTAAGAGCTTGGGAGACGATGAACGTTCGGGACGTCCAAAAACTGCAACTACCGACGAAAACATCGCCAAAGTTCACCAAATGGTGCTAGACGACCGCCTAATTAAAGTGAGAGAGATAGCAGAGGTTATGAACATGTCAAAAGAACGTGTTTGTCACATATTAAATCAACATTTAGGTATGAGAAAGCTGTCCGCGCGTTGGGTGCCGCGTTTGCTCACGTTAGACCAAAAACGTGTTCGAATGAATATTTCCAACGCTCTTTTGGCGCAGTTTAGGTGAAATAAATCCGAGTTTTGGCGCCGATTAATTACTTTAGATGAAACTTGGATACACCATTATACGCCCGAAACAAAAATACAGTCCAAACAGTGGACTGCAAAGGGGGGACCGGCTCCCAAAAAAGCAAAAATTGTTTTTTCGGCTGGGAAAGTGATGGCGACTGTTATTTGGGATAGTCATGGAGTTATTTTAATCGATTATCTTCAAAAAGGAAAAACCATTACAGGAGCAGACTATGCATCATTACTTGACAAGCTGAAGGCAGAACTTGCGAAAAAACGGCCACATTTACAGAAAAAGAAAATCCTGTTTCACCAAGACAACGCACCGTCTCACACCTCAGCGGTTGCCATGGTGAAAATCCACGAATTACGGTTTGAACTGCTTGGCCATCCGCCTTACTCACCAGATCTAGCCCCAAGCGACTTCTTTTTGTTCCATCATCTAAAAGTTGCGCTTGGAAGACAAAGAGTTTCGTCAAATGAAGAGGCAATCACCTTCGTGAACAATTATTTTGCAGAGAAAAATGCCGAGTACTATTTGGACGGGTTACAGAGATGGGAGCATCGCTGGGAGAAGTGTGTAGAGTTACAAGGAGACTATGTTGAAAAATAAAAAAAAATTTTTAGAAAAATGTTTTGTATCTTTGTTAGGTCGGAAACTTTTCAGACCACCCTCGTAGTAGTTATCAAACACATCTTCCTCACGTAGAGGAAAACAGTTAATTTTGCACTGACATGCAGGTTAATGTTTAATTAGTCAAATATTGATTTCTAATAAACTAATCAAGAAACTGAAAATTTAAAATAAGAAGGTTGATATAATAAGTTATGAACATTTGGGCGTGTTTGTAGGTTTAGAAAAAAAATTTGTTAGGTACTAGTTGTAGAAGTAGATAAATATAAGTATCTAAGGGTATCCTCAAATCTGAAAAGCACATTTTAAGAACTAATAGAAGAATTCCGAAAGAGGAAACTCAGTTCATTTGACATCTCAGAAAGTATAGTAATGAAGATAAGAAATTAACATCAAGCGACATTCACTAATATACCTTTTTCTGCTTATAATCCATTTATTTTTGACTAATACTGGATTGTTTTAAAGCTTCTGCAATTGATTGTCTTGCTTCTTTAGCATTTGAGAAGGTTTAGTTTGTTATCTAGTACATATTTTGATGCATGTACATGAGAATTGAATCAATGAATTAATTTTATTTTTTTTGATGTTTATAAATATTTTGTAATGATTTTCTGATATTTGATTGATAACCTAAATAAGACAACCTTGATCAACGTGACAACTTCAATCAAACTGACAGTTAATTTTTTTTAAAACAATTTTACATTTAATTTTCGTTTCTTTAATAATTAAAATTTTTGTTTTATGTTCTTAATATCTCCAAATTTTACTTTTTTTTTTGTTTACCACCTTTTTTTTATTCTTGTTTACCTCACTTCACCACAACCTTTTAACTTTACACTTCCTATTCCTTTTCCGCAAACCTCCTTGCTTCCATACACCCTTCGTAGAGTCGGTCTTCCTCTGTTAATGAAGACAACCTTCTTCAGTACGTCACTGTTTGGTCCACCGATTGCTTAAGTCCGCACCAAAGACATTCGGACAACACATATCAAAGATTCCATTATTCCTCCACACAATAAAATGTATTAGAAGGTAAGTAAATTAAATAATAATGTTACTCTTCTTTAAATATGTTAGATAATTTTTATTATTGTGAACTGTTTCTTTCTTTCAGGACCGAATTGGTTTGAATGTCCATGAAGAAAATAAAAACTCGAAACTAATAATGACTTGAAATGAAATATATTGTTATTTATTTTAAAGTTTATAGTCTTGGCATTCAATAAAGTTTTTCTTTTTATTTTAATTTTTTCTTTAAAGATCACAACTTGTCTAAAATAAGTAACACTCACATTAACTCTCTGGCTTTTATTTCTTGTTACTCCGTTTTAATAACTAACTTATTCTTCCTTCCATTTAATACAACCTCTTTATTCCTTTTTAACTCCGTCACCCATACAGTAAAATAAACTCGATAATATCGTTCACTAATCTTTGTTTATTATCAATACTTTTAAATAACTTCTACATAAACTCGAATTCAAATCTTCAAAAATTATTTTAACCGCAACAACTTTTCAACTCAATATAAAATGTTTTTCTCTAAAAACTCTTATTAACAAAATTCAATTCAAAAAAACATACCAAACTTTTTCTAAAAATTATTATCCACAACTTATCAACCAACTTCTCTTCAATTGTCCTTTTTCTATTCATAAACTCCTATAATTAATTCTATGAACAATAAAAAAAAACTATTACATAATCAACTAATCTTACAAATTTCAGAATATTTAAAATATTCCCTCTAATTGTTTGATTAACTAACTGTCTGTTCTTATGCTCTTCAATAACTCTAATGATATCATTATTCTTGTTGTTTTTCTTATTTAGGTATCATTTCAACCTTTTAATATCATTACAATATGTAACAAAACTTGGAAGCTTGCGCAACTTTGTTTGACACTGACATGCTGAAAAATGTTTATAACTTCTGCTGTAGCATACAATTATGTGATTTCTCCCAACCCGCCAATTAGATTAATGTCTACTGTATGTAATTTAAAAGTAATTAGACAGTAATTTAATTAATTTTACCAAATAATTTAAATATTTTGTTTGCAAAGTAATTTTGTTATATTGTTATTTAACTATTTATACGAAAAGTAATTGTAATTAATAATTAAATACTTTTAAAAAGTAATTTACCCAGCTGTGTTAGTGAGAAGCAGTGTTTTAAAACTCTGTTGTTTCCTGAGATGTTTCTAACACCTACCACTGTGACTAAACAATTTTACGGTTTCATTATCAACATGATTCTATTCGCACACTACCACTTAATATATTAGTATAAAAAATTCAAAAAGCAAAGTGATTTAAACCGTACTACAGTGGCTTTACGCAGACCTATCAATCTTACCACCCATTTTGGGATTATGTATACTTAATGAGACATTTTTCGTCTGCAGTAGCAACTTGTAATATAGATAGTCACATTTGTTACTATTTTATTTGCTTAAACGTTTTTAAACAAATTTTCAGATTTTTATTAGAAATTAGCGCCTCTCTATTATAAAATTTTGACAATGATAAATCGTAAATATAATAATTATTAATGCTTAGTTATTTAATTATGTACTTCAATTCTTTTTAATCTGCATCTGATGAGTTCTAAACCGTTAGAGATTATATACACAAAGTGGTGATAAAGTCCGGAACAAAATTCATAATTGTTTTATAAATTTTGTTTTAGAAAAATACTTAAACATGTCGATTTTATATTCCAATAAGGCATTTAAAAAAAATGATGATGACGCCATAGTTCAAGAACATGATCTGTCAAAAAACATCTATTTATGCTTACAAATGCCTTATTTAAATATAAAATTCGGATTCGAGTATTTTTCAAAAAAGGAATTTACAACAAAATTATGAACTTTATCACCACCCTGTATAATATGTAAATAATAATTAAAAAACAAATTTTCTTTATTATAGAAAATTCCCAATAAATTATGTTAATATCCCTAATTCTAGAATAAAGAGTGTAAATATTTATGCAATCAGATTGACATCATTCTGTTTACCTCTGTATAAGTACATAACTAACTTCCACTCAAAAAGTCCTTATTAGAATGTCACTTTTAAAATCATCGTAATAAATGTCATCTTTTTTCAAAAATTCAACAGACTAATAATAATTCAAGGGGAGATTGCTTACTATTTAACCTAGTAAGAACTGTGCATGCTTTAGGTCTTACTGTAATATTAGGTTGAATTTCTGAGATACACACAGTATACAGTGTGTTCTAAATCTGAAGCCTAAGCTGGTTAAATATGAAATAAGTTATGTAGTGAAAGCTACTTTACATGTGGTGTTCCAAGACATTAAACATATGAACATCTTTGTTGTTTGTTATGTAAATTGCATTTATTATGCAACAACTGATAAACAAAAGATTTTGAAATACTTTCCCTGGCATTAAAAAATAGCATTAAGCTTTATATCACTGAAAGAAAATCGGATATTTTCGTTTTTAGCGAATATTTAGTAACCTGTGAACTTCTTTTGAAAAAGCAAAAACATCAGTAAACTGATCTCCAAAATAGGTAACCTTTTTTTTTTCTAAAGTAATGGACTTCGTACGTCTTACGGTTTTCAATGGCTGGTTTAACTTCGCGAGGTAATCATCTTTGTTATACGAGGGCCACTCTGGTTCCAGTGAGATATAATAAAACTAAGTACAAATTTGACAATATTTTATTATAAATGTTCGATGTAGTCCCCCTTGACCTCAATACATTTATTCAGTCTTATTTTCCACAAATCAAAAGCTGCTCGCCATTCATTTTTCGGAATACTGTCAGAATACTGATTATTTGCTGTATCAATCTCGTTTTCTAAAGAAAATATTCTCCCCCGAAGGTGGTTCTTAAGATTAACAAACAGCCAGAAGTCACACATCGCCAAATCAGGTGAATAAGGTAAATGTTCAATCCCACGTCCCAATCAACAGTAGCATGCGCCGAATACGAATTTGCATTGTCATGGTGCAATAAAAGACCGCTTACATCAAGTCCTTCAAATACTTCAGGCAAAAATTTATTGATGTACCAGTTTGCAGTGACTGTGTGCTGTTTTTCTAACTTAATGGCTTTGAATAAACTGGTGCTACTAAAGAAGACGACGTACATAACTTTTTTCATGGCGCGTTGGAGTTGTTGATGTTGGATCATCTTCATGAATTCATTCACGGGATTCCTGTCGAGTTGGAGTATCATAAAATCATCAATCATCACCCGTCACAATTTTGGAAATAATCCGATGACCGCCATTTTCTAACATGTTCAGAGTTTACTTGCTGATTCTCATACGTTCTGATTTTTGGAATTCTGTTAAATGTGTGGTACCCAGCAACAAACAACTTTTTTCATTCGCAGTTCCTCATGTAAAATTTTTAAAACTGCCGCGGATCCAATCCCTAATGTCCTCTGGATTGTACTGTATGTGCAGTGTGGGTCTTCGGCAATCATGCTCTTAACACGAGCAACATTTTCTGAAGTGACTGCAGTTTTCGGTTTTGCTTCACGTGGTTTGTCAATTAAGGAACTCCGACCTTGTTTAAATTCAGCAAACCACCGATAAATGTTTGCCCTTGAAAGATTCTCTTCGTCAAAAGTTAAAGTTAGGCGTTTCATGCATAGTTTTCTATCTAAACCGCACCTAAAGTAGGGTCAGAGATTTCGTTTGACGGATTAACTTGATCTCTATTATTAGAGTGCGGGCTTTTATGTGGCAAACCCGAGCACAATTTTATGCATTCATTAGGATTTGAAATATCATTCACTTGCTTTGAACAAGTAGATACTACATTCTTATTTCATAATCTGCCAGAATGTGCCAATTAACAGTGTCGAACTGGAGCACCGAAGTACAGAAACATTTCTCGATGTGTCGTTACCTTCTTAAACCTTGCTATCTGTAGTAATGTTCCTACATTTAATAAGTATTAGTTCCCCCCCCCTTTATTTCATAAATTCCTGGTCCAGTATTACGCACATTGTATTTTCGCTCCGAAACGAGTCTGATATTAATATCAATAAACTCATAAGGAAGTACTAAATATATTTATTTTAAAATTTATCTCATTACCTTATGCACCAAATGGACCTACAACATCAAAAATATATAAGCTTGTTAAAAAAAACTTGTTTCTATAAGCTTTATTAATTCTATATATTTGAACCTTATCTTTTGGAAGCTTCACATGTTCATTCGGAAAACTCCTACGACGTGCTTTTCAATTTTTTTTCGTAACCTTTTTAAAGCAAGTTATCGTAGATTCAGGATGGCTACTTTTTGCGCTTACCATCGTGCATTTATGTTTGAATAAAGACCTTTTTAGGCGGTAACACTTTCAACCTTCTCAATCTCATAAGAATAACAGTCGCGTTTTATAGCCTCACATACAACATTCGCTATAATCTCGATAACGTACAACTCGTTCCTCTACGAGCACTTTTTTATCTCTTCGCGGTTTTGTTGCTTAATCACCCACAAAATACTTAAATCTCCTCCATTTTATTGTTTAATTACACTGTCTAATCCCGTTTCGTCTAAGCCGATTTTGTGTGATGCAATTTTTTGTTTAATGCACTTTTTGTCTGATACCAATCAGTCTAATGACTCACTTTGTCTTATATCATTTTGCTCAATCTTAATTTTGCATGACTTTTATTATTTTGCCTAATTCGAACGGGGCAATATGGAGAGATGAGAGGTCTTTCTAATGATGTGTCACTTGAGCCCCCTTCCTGTTAGAAATTTCTGAGGCTTTGAAGTATTTCTCTCCTAGGGAGTTCAAGTTTAGAGTTCGATTTGTACGTTAAAAAATGCCTCCTTTCCAATACAAATCGACGTGTTTCTGCGTTTTTTGGAAAAATTATTTTTGTTAGAGTTATTCAGTCTGCTTCCTTTTTGTTGGGCAACCCTGTATAGTAGGGTAGGCCGAAAAAACAAAAACTTTCTTTTTCAAGTCGTAATACCGCGGAAAGGTTGCGAATTGGGGAGACTAAAAAGGGTTAAAAAAAATAAAATCGGTTTATATCTTCCGGTTGCGCATGTGCTCTAAAGTTTGCCGAAATTTGGAAAAATTCACATTTTTACGATAATTTTTAACATTTTTAAATTAGCCTCTTCCCGAGTGTAATAGATCAAATTATTATGTATTAGAAGCACAGAAAATAATGTTTAAATATTACTTAAATCTGTCAACACCTTCCAGTCACGTGTTGCCTTCAAGGTTAATGAAATTTTGAAAAAAAAATTACAAATAAAAGTTGATCATAGTTCAAGGTAAAAGTTTCACTACAGCGTCTCTATTTGGCTGGGAGGAAGAACGACACGTTAGTAGCAGATCAAGCTCATTTGGTTCGGTTTACATCGGCCATGTTACTCCAACTTCTGGAAGTTCTGAATATATTGTCACTTCTATTATTTCTTATCTGTCTGGTCGGGGTATTTCTCTTGAAAAATTAATTGTCATAGGATGCGGTCGCACTGAGTTAATACGGGTTGGAAAAACGGTCTGATTCGCCGAATCAAAATACATTTAGGGAAACCATTATAATTGGCAGTTTGCCTCCTCCATTTTAATAAACTGCCATTCCGGCATCTGTTTCAATACCTAGACGGTATATTTGAGAGAGCCAATCGGTGAAAAGCTAAGTGGCTGCGAAAAACGTCCAGTGATTCGCTCAAGAGTATCGGCTGTCAGATCTCCACAATAAAGAGCAGTAGACTAAATAAGGATCAGCAATATCTAATTGATATTTTCATGGAACTAATGTTAGGAAACTGTAAAGAGGATTTGGTTGTACGAGATCCTGGTCTCTTGTCACACTCCAGGTGGTTGACAACAACAAATCAAACTCTCAGATTGTACTTAAGTGAAGAAAGTCCCACGCCTGAATTTCAAGAAATAGTTGTATCTATTCTGAAGTCATACATGCCAATGTGGTTTAGTTTTAAAACAAGTAAATACTTTACAGACGGACCAAAACTTGTGTACCAATCAATGCAATCTTCAAGGTACCTGCCTGAAGATTTACGTAATATTGTCGACCCTGTGGTAGAATGAAATGGCTTTATTCGCTCATCCAGAATAGTTAATGTTAGCCATGACATAAGATAATACAAAACAGATAAGAGAGCTCGGACTTCGACGAATTCTAAAGGCGAGACAGTTAGATCAAAAGAGAATAACTATCAAAACATTCATGCCGCCCAAGCTCAATTTTAAGGCTCAATACTACTCGGAAATAATTAACTGGATGGACTGTGATTTATCTTCTCTCCCATTATTAAAAGATATCAGTGACGATAAATTTAAATCACATATTCAAAGTGACTCAGTCCTTAATTGGGATATAACATTCAAGACATTTCCATTACACTCACAGGCAGCTGACGATCTCTGAAACTCGCGACAGAAGCCTCAGGAAAAGCGGAGCTGAGTCTAGAGATGGTTTTATCAAAATGACTCTGCTGTCAAGGTCAATCATGCCTAACTTTGCCCGTAAATCAGATTTCAAAGTACTTTCAGCTAAGAATGAGTAAAAACGGAGATGCTCAATTGTTCAACATGAGTTTCTTAGACTTACGACTCTTCACACAAAAATCTAGTGTTTTCAATAAAAAATCTGTTTATAAATATTGCTAATGGTCTAAAATAATTTGTTTTTACACATTCAACCTTGTATTCAATAAAGAAAACCAAAAAAAAAGAACAGGTAAGTTGTTAGTATTTTTTTTTCTTGAACTATGATCTACCTTTATTTCTAAATTTTTTTCAAAATTTCATAAATTTTGAAGGCAATGCGCGACTGGAAGATGTTGACGGACTTAAGTATAATTTAAACATTATTTTCTGTGGTTCTAATACATAAGAATTTAAGCTATTACATTCGGGAAGAAGCTAATTTAAAAATGTTAAAAATTATCGTAAAAATGTGAATTTTTCCAAATTTCGGCAAACTTTAGAATACATGCGCGACCGGAAGATATAAACCAATTTTATTTCTTTTTTTCCCCGTTTTAGTCTCTCCAATTCACAACTTTTCCGTGGTATTACGACTTGAAAAAAAATTTTTATTTTTTCGGCCCACCTACTGTATAGCCTTACCTATTACAGAAGTTGTTTCGAAGTATTATATTAGGGTGATTATAATTTATTGCTTCATTTGCTGTTGCATTAGACAAATTGGAATTAGACATACATACTAGATTATTAGGCAAAATAGTACTTTAGACAAAATGGAATTAGACGAATTACCACTGTACGAGTTGGGATTAGACAAAATGAAGGGAACCGCAAAATGCCTATGTACTGCTTTACTATCTTTTACTTATTAACCTTCTTAACCTTTTCTTTACATAGCTATTGTAGAAATAAAAGAGAGTTGAGAGAATGTAACTTCACTTTTTCACACAACACCACCTTCCGCAGTAACACGTTGAGCTCTTTTCCAACATTCTATTATTTGTCGTAAGAATAAGAAAGCTACAATCTTGATAACATAACATTTGTTTTCATAAGTCTTCGTTTAAAATTTGAACATTATCTTCTGAACACGTTGTGCCATCAACGAGAGTAGTACTTTCTCCGTTTTGCGACTCCGTCTCTCTTTCCTCAACAATACCGCCTTTAAAAGTTAGTTACAACTTACATTTTTTTGTCTATTGTAAGGATAATGCCCATTTTACGCATTTTTATATTCAGGAATCTTAAAAATAATAAAACCGATGATATAAGCTCTACTTGTTTAAACATCATTCTGTGCGAGCTCTTTAGCCTCCCATTGCTCTTCATTTTCCCAACAATACCAACATGAACACCTTTAAAATTTATTGTTATCTATCGTAATGGTGATGCTAGTTCTCAATACTCATATGCAAACTTTATTATAAGCTCAAACATATGGAACTTGTTCCCTTAAACATTAATCATTGCAGATATTAGTCTTCTGAGAAGTCATGCGCCGCAAGCCGTTTCTTCCACCCGTACTCACTCTTCAGCTTCCAGGTTTATCACACGATCCATAATTTCTCTTAGCTAAAGTATAAGGATAAGAATCGAACTTTGTCTTATTTAGGACCGCTTGCAGCGGCCAACAATCGGGTCTTACATTTGTTAACATTTTCGCTTTTAGCAGCAATAGTTGCCATAAATCTTTTTAAAAGAAAATTAATTTCTTTGATTAAATATTGTTATCATTTTATTGCATTTTTTTTT
>VTPC01081988.1:0-14207 GCA_011009095.1 Ignelater luminosus | reverse complement strand
TTTTCTGAGATCACTTCATGGAAGACATTACACACTAGAGATCAAATTACCTTGCACACCAAGGACATGGTGGAGCAAGCACCGGACATGTCCTTGTGACTTGCGTCTCATTCGGTTTTCCTTTAAAAACACGAACTGCAGGAACTCTAGCTACTGACTGGAATAGGTAACAAACGCTGTTATATTGTGGCTCATCTGATGGTAGAACGGTCGTAAGCGTTGTGGGGTTTTACTATTTCACAGGCTGTGATACCACATTTTACTTAGAAACCATTGACAAGAAAACGGCTTTACCTAGAAGGTACATCGGCTTTCTTTAAACTCTCGGAACTCTTCAAGGAAAAACTGAATGATCGCGAACGGTTAACAGCTCTGATGTACGATCAAAAGTCAGAAGGTATATCGCTGACGAGTGCTTGAAAAGACTTTTTTCAAACAAGAGTAAGCTGGAACAGTTCCCACCTCCAACATGGTCCGCGATGTGGCAGCATACACTGTCGGCTGTCTAACAGGCCTTAAACATGTGGGGTAAAGCAGCAACCTGCGCCGATGTTCTTTGTAAGCTCTTCGGTTGGAATAGGGAGAAGGAAAAATTCGCCGTAAAACCAGTATGGTCGATAAGGTGTACACGTAACTTTCCATCCCAGAAAAGTGCGACTGTAAGGCGGACAACTAGAACTCAAAAAGTACAATCAGCAACCCTACATACACCGACCATATTTGCAGATAGATTCTATTTGGTTGTGGAATTCCTAGCACATAGAATCTGTTTTCCGTTTTGTATTTTGACATAACATAATGTTGAGATTAGTGTCTTTCAATCAACATTAGGCTAAAAACGCACAATGGTTGAAAGATAACCTCAACATTATGTTATATCTAAATATAATACAGAAAACAAGATATCTCCGATTATGATGTTTCTAAAACCAAAAAAAAAACTTGACCTATGTAGATGAATAGGTTACATCTGAAATTCTATTAGGGGTAACATCATTGTTGAATTACTCTGTAGGTATGTAAAGGGCGTAAAAAATTATTTCTTATTGCATAACCCATAAATCACAAGATTGATTCTTGTTTTATTTTTTTCTATAAATTTAATTTTTCTCTCTATAATTGATTATTTTAAGAAACACGTTCTGCTGCATTAATTTGTCTGTGACTACTAAGTTGTAGGGTAAGCTTTAACAGTTGCATTCGTAAGTTTATTCATCAATGTAAATCTACATAATATAAAACTATTTGCTTGAACTGGCTTTTTCCTTGAATTAAATGTCCGTCAGTATCTGAATTATGTAATTTTTCTTACTAGACAAAATTTTTTGATAATAAAACGCTTTACATATCATACTTTTTTCTCGTCTCTGCATTGCATTTTTTTCTTGCAATAACAATACACAAGATTGTTTACATTTTTTACGAAACCATCTGTAGATTCTCTCACACTTTTTATTCACATTCATAAAAACACAAAAAAACAAATGCTAGTGAGTGTTGAAAGGAACGATTTTGCATACAATATTTCACATTGGAGTGTTCTAAAAGCATACGAATTTTACTTACCCGTAAACTTGTTTTTGTGTGCTTCTAAAGTATTTAAAATATGGGGGTTGCCATTAATGGTCAAACCATTCTCTATTCTCTCTTCTTCCATTAATTCTTCCGTTTTTATCCCCCACTTAACTAAACCTACCTTTCAAAACCCCAAATCCCAAATATAGAAGTGATTCGTGCACAAAAAGTTTTCTACTCTTTTTTACATCTCAAAATAAAATTTCAATTTAAATGATGAAAAAAATGTGGAAATTATTTTTGTTCTGCAGATACTACGGTCATTCTGTTTGCAACGGAATACTCTGAGAATACAGAGAGATGAAACCATTTAAAAGTTTTAATAGGCTAAAGTTTTGCAATTTTAGCTTTTCAGTCACCCTTTCTTTACAAGTTCAACAGCAATAAATTGGTGACATAATGTTTATTCAAAATAATATCTTGGTGTAAATTAAGGACTTTCAATAGGCGTAATAATTTTCTTGCGTTGTATGTACATAAGAAATTAATTCCCAGGACTTTATACAGAGTGTGTTCACAATATCTGTAAGGAATTATTTTTAGTGGCTTTTAGGTAATTTTATAATCAGTAAGGAATCTAAATGATTTAAAGGTAGCACTATTAAGTATTCCATGAAGTTTTACAAAGAAACAGTGAAGAAAATAAATTATAGCGCTGAAAGCAATGCAGAAGTGCATTGCCGGTTGCATCACTGCGTAGAAAACATCTTGATTACGAGTATTACAAACTATTTCTAAGTTGTTAACATGACTAACACTTAAAATAAATAAATCACCGGTGTAAGTTCTTTATTTCATAAGCTACGCAGATTAACTGTTCGATGACTCGTTACAGAATTTATCCGAGACTCTTAAGTCACCCCTGCATTAGCTACTTCTGATTCTTATTTGTATATGGTGATTTATAATAATAATATTAATAATAACGTCTTAATTGCGCAAACATATACAATAAACTTAAAGGAAGGAAAAGAAAAAACAAATAAGCTCAAAGGGCGAAGTTCAGAGTGAATAACAGAAGCTAAGCACTCTGCTCTTCCACTTAACCCCTTATCTGCATAACAAATTTCGTCAGACCACAGCTTATTTGATTTTAAGAGAAAAAATGTTATACAAACCTACGCCCGATTCGTTTTAATTAAGAAGTTAAAAGCCTTTGAGGATATGTAATCAAAAATTGCTACAGCAGTGGTGAGAAAATAACGATGGCTGTGATATAGGTTTTGCATGGGTTTTGTAACGGAAATGCTAGGCATGCAGCAAGAGAATACTAGTGTAGGTATCTAAATAGATTGCAGTATGTCCGTGTAATTCTTAGTCATTTCGCAAACTTTTGTTTCATCATTTCCCTTAATTAAGACGCACTGGTCCATAGGTCTTATGTTTATAAAACATTGCTTTCTTAAAATTAAATAAGCTTTGATCTGCCAAAGTTTATCAGAACTAATAAATCACCCTGTGTGCTACGTTTTAATGAAAATTATACCCCATAATTTTGTTTTGCCAAAGTTAGATTTAGATTCATAGGGGTGCATCTGAGGTAGGTGAGGTAAGTTTTCAAAGAGTACCTGCAGTAGTTATTCTTATTTTTTACAGTCTTTTCCACTTCTAGTGGCCCATTCAAATATACATAGTTTAAAAAATTATTTCGAGAGAACCAAAAGGAGTCGGAAGATGGTAGGTATTTGCTGAGCGTACTTAACATTTCCCGAAACATAGACTCAGATAGAGATCAAGACGGTCTTTGGTTATTATGTCGGTACGGTTTTATATTCAAGATGTACACTTGAATTCACATTAATCTAGGAAACTCTTGTAAGCAACATTTTAATTTTCTACTCCATCTGAAACAGGCTTTAAATTATATTATACCATAGGTCATTAAAATATAAAAGTACTAGTTCCACCAAGGGAAAGATTGCTTACTTATTTGAGACCGTGGCTCTTGGCGGTTAATTGGGCTGTCTAAATATCCAGTCAGTTATCCTGTGAAAAAGGTAAATGGGCAAAATGCTAGAAGACTAGATCTGTCCTTCTATTAAACGAACTCAAAAGAATCAGCTCAATATTGGCCTATTTAGAGATGGGTTTGGTTTTGCGTTTTGAAATGGAGCAAAGAGCACGCGGATTGTAGATTACGTGATCGAAAAAGGTTTTTGATTGAACGAAGGCGTAGAGTAAAAGGAGTGGAGTAAATAGTCATGTGATCAAAAAAGGAAGCGACAAATGTAACCTGTGTAACCTTAAAAAAATGCATCTTCTTTCACTTGTTTTGTACTTTGGTCATGAATTATTTTTTGACAGGAAAATGAAGTAATCAGTAAAATCTGCGGTTTTAGCAAAAAAATAGTATCTGCGATGAACGCAAATCAACTTAAAATTAATTTTAGACTTAATGTTGACGTTTTTGGAACTCTGCTGCAAAAGCTGCATTCAGTAGACAGAAAACGTATTACGATGGGCCATTCAAAAAATTAGTATAGATAAAGGCTTTACTTGAGTAATTTAGAAAGTTTGAGATAAGTTAATAGTTGGAAAAGTTGCAAAATTGGTAAATTAGATGTTAAGAATGAAATATAGTAGGAAACTACTGACTGGGTAAAAGGAACCCTAGAGGAGAACGACTCATATAATTCTGTAAAAAGAATAAAGTAATAATAACCAATACGCTATTCCAACATCATCAGCGAAGACGTTACACATGGAGGATGCCTGGCGACATTAAAAGGTATCAAATAGATTACATTATAATTAAATAAAGATACAAAAACTAGGCAAAAGACTCCAGAAGTTACCCAGGTGCGGATATAGATAGTGACCACAACACGGTTGTCATGAAATACAAACTACAACTGAAAAACTTTTAAAATCAAAAATGAATAAATGGGACCTTGATAAACTTAAAAACAAAAAAGAAACAGAGCTACTGCAGGAGAAAATAGAACAACACATAAATAACACAGTGGAAAGAAATGATAGTAATGAATAACGCTGGAAAAATATAGAGAAAGGTATAATAAAAGGTACCAAGGAAACCACTGGAAGAGAAAAGAAAAAAATGAAAGAACCATGGATCACAATGGAAATAATCAGATTAATCGAAAGAAGAAGAAAATACAAAAATTCAGAGAATCTACAGAGACAAGAATATTCTTCAACCTCATATTCATAGCTAATTAAATTATACGTGTTCATTGCTTGAAATGCAGTCCAAAAACTGTCTAAAATAGAAAAGCAAAAATAAATTAGTTTAATGAGAATATTCTTAATAAATTTACGTTCATTATCAATATGAACGATAATCTCATCATTGCTAAATAAGTTGTAGATGACAGAATTTACATTCGTGTAACAACTTTTCCGGCTCAAATTTTAATAAAGTCTGTTTTTCAACACGCAAGGCGTAGAATATTAGATGAGGTTATGTGCAAACTTGCAAACGAAAACAATGATAAACATCACGTAACACAAAAGTTCCTTGTGCTCCACCGTCAGAGATGGGACAAATAGAGTTTGTACCAGCTACTTTGCACGATCATAAACGAATGCAAGATGCAGAACACTTCGTCTCAAATTTAACATAAACGAACGGTTTAGAGTTCAAAAAGGCGCGCCGAACGCAAAACCGAACCCAACTCTGTCGAATGTGACTGTCAGCGAGGGAGAGGTTATGTAACATCAACAAAATTTATGGTATGCTGTTTTAAAGCATCCTTAACTTCTACAATTTTGAAGTAAAGTAAAAAACTAACACGCGGATGCGAAGGTGTATTATAGTGATTGTAATAATTTGAAATGTTGCTGTGCTTGCTTACTGTGGGAAAAGCACAGGCAAATTGTGATTATTTTGCAGTTTTAACAATTATAGCTTTACTGGCCCACAAGAGCGTAGCGACGCAGCAAACGAGTGTGTTATATGGTTTCTTTTGGTATGGTTTCAATTGCAGTTCAGGATCAGGATGTTACAAATAAACGGACACTATTTTGTCATTTCTTAACCAGGCCTTTATTTTGTAGGCCATTGCATTAGACATACCTCCTCTGTTCTACTGTTTTCCTTCGTCATGGCTGAGAATAGTGCGAGTTTGCTTTTTTGTTGCGCGATTGTTAAACCTTCATACAGGGTATTCTGCGACTTGATCGACAAACTAATACCATATATCCCAGGGGTCATTACGATTAAAAAATGTTATATAAACTATAGGTGAATTTATCTTCGTTTCGCCGATATTGAAGGAAATTGTAAAAAAAGTCGGTAATAAATAACAACCAGAAGATCTTAATGAGTAAGTCTTGATAAATTGAGTTAACCTTGATGAATTGACGTATTTGTGACAAACGACAGTTTATTGACGTATTTACTGTCGTAGTTAATGCTGAATGATTTTTGTGCTGTGCTATTAATTTAAGCCATTGTGCCGCATTTTACTAATGCAGAATATGCCGATATGGTTTTCGTCTATGGGTTTTGCAATGGAAGTGGACGTGCTGCAGCAGCGGAGTACGTCAGACGATACCCCGATTGCATTGTTCCTCACCATACAACATTTTCTAACGTTTTTTACTGCTGGAGAGAGGCAGGATCTTTCCCACTTCTTGAAGACTTAGACAATCGAGTAGGGTATTGTCAGTGGCTACAAGATAATTTGGAGGTTATTCCACACGTACTTTTTACGGATAAGGCTCAATTTACAAGAAATGGTATTAACTATACACGTAATTCTCACATCTGGGCGAGTCAAAACCCACATGCTACAATCGTAGTTAACCATCAACATCGCTTTTCCGTCAATGCGTGGTAAGGCTTGTTAAATAACCATCTTATTGGGCCTCATTTTATTGAAGAATCTCTTATAGTACAAAATTAGCTTCCCTGTTTGGAAGAAGAATTGCCGAATTACATGGAAGATATTCCTCTGGAAGCTCGACGTGACATGTAGTTCCAGCAAGATGGAGTACCACCACATTTTGGGAGACAAGTGGTGGTGTTTCTTAATGAAAATTTTCCAGAAAGGTGGATAAGACGAGGTAGTCCTATAAATTGGCCGGCTCGGTCACCTGATTTATCGCCTCTAGATTTTTTTATGTGGGGTCGCCTCAAATCTCGAGTGTATAGTACACGCGAGGATTTGACTAACCAAATAATTGAAACCGCTAATTCTCCTAAAAATGAATTGGTAGGAATTAACTGGCTACATTCTATGGCTTGAGGGGTAGCTGTATATTTAGAAAATAGCGGTCCTCATTTTGAACAGTTGCTGTAGTTTTGTCTTAATTAGCTATTAATTGATGAATACATTTTCTTTTCTTATCAATTTTCCTCTTAATTTCCTTTGATATCTGCGAAACGAAGAGGAATTCATCTATAGTTTATATAACATTTTTTAATCGTAATGACCTCTGGAATATATGGTATAAGTTTGTCGGTCAAGTCATCGAACACGCTGTATAGTCCTAAAACCAACATTTAAAAACATAAAAATTTGAGAAATTTAACTTAAAAATTAAGAAAAATTATACTAAATAAAGCTATTTTGATACTAGAATGTATAGTGAATAAAATTATAAAGATTAAAAGTATTATTAATATTATTCTGTTACTAACATAATAATTTTATTTATAATTCCTATGAATTTTGCTTTCAACTTTTATAATAAATCAGATTTTAAACCAGTTCATCATTAAATATCTTATAGTATCTTTATTATTATATTTATAAACCCATTACAGCAAATTAAAACTATAAGTATAAAACTTACACAACTCTTCGAAATTATTTACATCAAATCTATACGACTTGCTTCAAATTAAAATATTTTCCTAAAATATGGAAATCAGGAATATTAAAAGTAATCTTAAAAAATCCTGCAGCAAATAACAAAAATATTAAAAACTATAGACCAGTAACATTATTATCAGAATTTGGAAAAATATTAGAAAAACTAATCAGAAATAAGCTATTTAATTTATTCCCTAGATTACACTCAATTAGACAATATGGTTTTATAAAAAGAACATCAACTATTGACGCTTTAAGAGATTATGCAAATTATATTAATAACTGCGAAGATTCTTATATATTAACAATATTCGTGGACATAAGCGGAGCTTTCGACCATCTTTGGTGGCCTGCTCTTTTTGATACTATGAAGAAAAAACATATACCCCATAATTACTTGGCACTTATTAAAAGTTATTTAACTGATAGAAAAGTCTCACTAGTTGAATCCGGCTACAAATGTGAAAAATCTTACAAAATGGGATGTCCTCAAGGATCTGTTCTCAGCCCTACATTATGGAATCTTCTATTAGATTCACTATTAACAAAAAATTTACCAGAAAATATCAAAGTATTTGCTTATGCTGACGATTTAGCATATGTTATTAACTCAAATTCTCGTAATGAATTAAAAACTACAGCACAAGAATGTATATACATATTACTAAACTGGACTGAAGAACAAAAATTGACAATATCAAGCAAGAAAACTAAAATTTTAATAAATCGTTCTCCATCAAGAGTCCACCATCGAGACATAAAAATTCAAATATATGACGAAAAGATTGGTTTGGTTGATTCCTACAAATATTTAAGCATATTAATAGACTCCAAATTTAATTTCGTAAAGCATATACGACAAGTTTGTACTAAAGTATCAAATATAACACAAGCTTTACGAAAAAAGATTTATTTTGCATGGAAAATTGATCTGGCTACCTCCTTATAAACAATCTATAATTGTGCCCTTATCCCTATTATCTCTTATGGAATCGAAATTTGGATCAGCAAAATAAATTTAGTAAGAATACAACAATTAATTAGATCAATTTATGAAACTTTTTGTAGAGTTTATACCAGAGGCTACAAATCAGTATCTGCAGAAGCTGCTGGGGTTCTAGCAAAAATTCCACCACTGGATTTAATTTTACAAAGAAATCTTTGATTGAAAAAATTAAAAAAAGGAAATATAAATTTTTGTATAGATGAAGAAATTTATAAAGAAAATTTTATCTCTAGAAATCATCTCAAATCATACCTAGACACAAAGATAAATAACTTATGGCAAGAAAGATGGGATTCGTCTACTAAAGGACGAGCTACTTTTAAATTTTTTCCAAAAATTCCTATTACTGTAAATTTTCCAACAGAAAACATATTTTTATTAAGTCAAATATGGACAGGACATGGTCCTTTTGGCTGTCACCTATTGCGCATAGGAAAGGATATTAATGGTTACTGCTCAATATGCCCAGAAACCTTAGATGACCCTATTCATCGAATTTATCATTGCCCAAAATACTCTAGAACTAGGGATGAATTAATGGAACTTTCAAATACTTGGCCAATTTTATATGAAAATCTACCTGAAACTGCCCCTTCTGAAATACTAATAAAATTCTTAACAGACAAACAAAATTAACTAACCGGTACATATCACGCCCTAATTCTTCATATTTACCAGTTTACAATTACTTACTGTTTAAATAATACATTTTGATGATTTCAATATATATAATTATAATTTTAGTTGCTGTAAACTATTGTATTAATAATTTGTAAATTAACCTTAATTATTAACTATTTATTTTAAAGCGTTTTATATTATAAGTGACTTTTGTGCTCCTAAAATACTTTAAGGTTCCTTATTAACTATTACTAAATAATCTATTATACTTATTCTATTCTAATTACTGTTATTTATAGTTCTAATGTTTTAATTTTAGTTATAATCCTCTCTGTATATTAGTTATTAATGCATTTACAATACGCCCAATTTGGCGTTGTATTCTTTGTTAATAAAAAGTATTAAGTTGAATAGATTAAGCAACAAATCGCAGTGTTTGTTACATGTGCGGTCAATTTGCTAAGGACATCTGAAAAGCTGTCTAACTAAAAGTCCCATGTGAATAAATAATAATTACAACTTTACAAAACAATGACTGATTCAATTGCCGTGGTTGGTCCTCATTTGGTATTAGATAGAATTAGAGAAACAGACAAACGTGACAGTCTTGAACAATTGAAGGATAACGCAGAGCTGCAGATTTAGTAATTTTTCTGAGATATTATTAAGAGAATCTGAAAACATTGATATTACGAAAATCGCCTAGAGATACAATGAATTGTATCTTAACTAAGATACTTGATACTCTAGAGTCTACTGGAAACAGCAATAGACCCAATGATTTGTTATTTGTTTAAAAATTAATTTGCATGACTAATATTAATTTCATCAATACGGAAGGTATGTAAAGTTTTTAAGGATTTCTATGAATTTTTAGTTTATAAATATTAAAGATTCGCGGCTGCCTCTCATTTAGAAAATGGTCCTTGACTAAAGTGCATTAATGAATTACAAAGATAGAAAAACGGGCATCAATCCAAAAAATATACTGCACTTGAAACGTGAATAACACTTACAGAACATTCTTCTGAAAATCTATTCTTTCTATTATATTGAATTAAAAACAAAATTACGCTGAAATAATAATCATTGAGTGTACTAGCAATAATTTGTGTTTAAACGAGTTAATTAGGGGTAAGTAAATTAGATATCTTCAATTGGGTAACCTTAGACATAAAAATAAACCTATTTCAAGACAAATTACCTGTAACCTTTGAATAACTAAAATCGATGGAAAAACCCTGAACGAGTAACTTCAGAACAAAAATTAAATATCATTGTGGTAATTGCACGAAAAATGACCTTTAACAACCACATATTGGTATTTTCAAGTGACATCAAAGCAGCTTTATCCTTTATCAAGAGAAAATTTTTTGATAAATTGACACAATATGTTCGTTTTAATCAGTTTTGATTCATTCATAGAGATGTAGAAATATTTACAATTTATTGAGTGTGTGTATTATAAATGTGTTTACACATTGTGTATTCTTGTGCAAGGACAAAGAACAATTCAGATACTAAATTGAAATACATATGAACAAGGACATATTACATAGTACACGCCGCCGCGTCCTAATTTCTCTGTGACGATTAAATAAATATTTTGAAGCCCTCTTGCTTCCATGGCATGCGGTATAAATTCATTATCTACTATAAATGCAAATAGTTTATAGATATTTGAGATGATACTAATTGACTTGGAGTTAGTAATGTTTTCTGCGTTTCCTATTTTATACAAGAGAGATGTATCAGATCAACTACTGTTGTAGAATCGATGTATTTATTATATTTCTAAATCTATATTAATAACAACAATACGGCTATTTTCGTATTGCTTCTAGTTTGGAAATTTTATTAATCATCTGCTTTGTTAGATTTATACGTTTTATGATTTAATATCTGATTTTTCCGTCTGCGGATAGAGCCTATAATTAGTCGTTTTAACTAATACTCTCTTGTATAGTGTGGAACCTTTTTACAACCTTTTAAAATAATAATATTGTGCTACTAAAAGTCTACTTTGTTTGATTTAATGTAATTTCGAATTATGCTTGATATTTTGTTATGTACAGAGAGGAAATACAATTAGAAAAGTTCACATAAAAATGTGAATATAAAGTACAACACTTTATTATGAGAAATATTCTGCATCTGCTCTAAAGTCTTTATTTAGAAAAAAGTAAATTAAGACGTAAGGTATAATGCGGTGATTTTACTTTGTTGTTCGATAATATTTTAAATGTTTTAAAAAATGTAAATAATCTTATCCTGTCACCTAATCTAAAAGACATTCTAAAATAGCTTAACATTTTTGTTTCACTATTCTGGTATTACTAGACTACTATCTGTAAATTCCTTCAATAATGTCTTTTCTGCCAAAGACTCGATTCTGTAGTTTAAGCGTTATCTATTTGAAAGATATTATAATCCAAGACAAAGAATATTATCAGGAAAGATTTAGTTTAGAAACAAAACGTCTGGATGATCTATGACATTGACTGGGTAGACTTGCGCGTTAGTGCAAATCTATCAAATGGAAATACTTTGGGAATTGTACTTGCTTGGCATTAGACTAATGATAATAACTTTGCAGTGGAATTTATCGACGAGGAGTCGGGAAAAACTCTTAGTTTTAATTTCTGGCCTTTATTGCCTCTTATTATTTTAGGGCAGCCTATCAGATCTTAAATCTTATTACAGGCATTTTCAGGCCCGTATTCTGTGAATATCATTGTCATTCTTTACAAACCGCTTGTTATTAAATTAATTAGTTAAACAAGAGTGTTAATTAATATTCTACTAGTCAACTTGTATGTATATCTCTCCGACGTTGGGTGCTGGTTCGATTCTATTTAAAAATAAGGAGATTGGATGTCACATTGTGTTAATTCTGGAGCTTCATCCCGTTTTAATCTGGGTCATCGTGACTGCCTCTTTCCTATCATCAAGGCGATAGTATTCCTTTTATTGCAGCTCTAGCAGCTGAAACAATTTTTTGTGAATTTGTTATTCATTTTTAAAACGGAAACAGGGCGTCTCCTTTTGGACCCACCACAGCAAAGGTGGAAAACTTCCGGTTAACACTAAATTACCGCAGCCTCACAAGTTCTTCTTCACTAGAATTGAACTTTAATTAAATGCATCTGATCTTGAAGTCTGGACAAGCTGTGTAGCGCCTTTTGAAGGCCCTAAGTGTACAGCCAAGTCAGTCCTGAATTCGAAACCAAATTTAAATTAATTAAATTGACGATAAATTAGTGAGTTTAGGTATCTTTTTTAAATTTTTATTTTTTATGCAATTTCTTAATAATTCTGATTAATAAACATTTGCTAGATTGTCTAGGATATTGTAGGCTATTTATTCAGCGATTTTTGATATGAATCCCTCCGTACTTTGCAAAATTGGATTTTGTTTGACTCTTGCGTTTATGTTGACATCTTCAGTGCTTTGGGAGTTCCACGTAAACCTACGCGTCGCTATTCGCTTATGGGTTAATTATTCCATTTTGATTATATATTTGGCGATCTATTTACAGCCTTGCTGGCCGTTTATCGCAACCTATGCGCAATTCTTTCCTATTTTCCCAGTCACATTCTTGTAGATTTCTTTTCCTCATAGCTTTCCAATTTCATCTTTCCATCTTTTCTTCGGTCTACCTTTTCTCCTTCTTCTATTTGGAATCCATTCTTGTGTTCTCTCTTGGGTAATCTGTTCTCTTCCATTCTTCTCGTGTGACCATACCACATAAGTTGTTTCTTTTTTATGGTATCTACGGTTGGTTTTTCAATTCCCATTCTTCTTGTAATTTTCTCATTTGGAATGTCGTTCCATAATGTAATACCACAACATCTTCTCCAGAATCCTGTTTCGAGGGCGTTTAATCTCCTTTTCATATTTTCATTTAGAGTCCAATCCTCTGAACCGTAAGTTGTACAATTTTCTACCAGTGATTTGAATAACCGTTTTTAATTATTTCTTGATATTTGGTCTCTCATAGAAGTGAGTGCAGTTTACAAGAAGTAATAAATTAGAAATGAAAAATTAATAAAATGTGAATTCATTAATACCAAGAATTTATTATTTCTTGTACGTTTTTCGAATACAAGAATAATAACAAATTACTTAAATTGTTATTAAATTAAAGATTAATGACAAATAAAATTAAAAAAGTCTTGCTTGTAACGGGGTTCGATCTTGCATTCGAAGAGCCCGTACGGTTTAGCAAGCAGTAGACCTAATCATTAAACCATAAAGGCAAGTCGCGTCGGCTTTTCAGTTTTTGGCTTTTAAATTAATGTTTTGCAAGTAATTAATAAATTTATAATTTCTGAAGAATTGGGATTGTTATTAAGGGTAATATTTTTGGACAGTACGTTAGAATATCTTATCTATCGATCATTAATTTCATCGACTTTTATTCGAGAACGAACTATTTGGCATATTTCAGATTTCCCATACTAATTCCCTATAGCAAATGTCAAAACGAACACGGTGTATAATTTCTATAGAGACTTATTTGTATGTTTCTTATTTACATTTATTTGTTGATAGCTTTTGTTTATCATTTATTTACAGTTTTTTAGAATCTTCAGCTTGTTTATTATACAATTATTTACAGTTATCAGTATTTACAGTTCAGTGTTTGTTGATTTCGTCCAGTACACTTTGTTTATTTATATTATTGTATTTATTCTTGCATTTGCAAGAAGTCTGATATATTTGTTCTTTATCCATTTGATAAGTTTACTACTTCTAGTTTGTTTTGGAGTCAAATTGCAGCTCACGTTCGGAGGCAACGCCACGTTTCATTTGTACCGGTGAAGAAAATGGGAGACGATTGAGACTGGTGCTCTTTATTTTCCACCTTATACAATCTACGATCGAGTCAATTGAGCTAGCCTGGGCCATGCTAACTGCAAATAAGATGCTCATTGGTATATGAATTTGCCACCTCAATCGTGTAAATACGTGCATTTCGTTTCTATTAACAGTGCTACTAATTGTAAGTATTAGTATTAAGTATTGCCTTCTATGCGCTTTTATGGTTCTTGCTGTGTCTACCTCGAGAATCTTCAAGCGGTATAGTTGTGTTTGCCGTAGTCAAAACAATTGTTATCAGATACTTTCAAATTTATCACACATTGTTTGCTTTGAAGTTTGTCACTTTTTAAACTATTGAAGTAATTTTCTGTGTAGTGATATGGAAGTGTGCTCAACTGCA